>PVKP010016187.1:0-48742 GCA_004027715.1 Plecturocebus donacophilus | reverse complement strand
AAAAAAAAAAAAAAAAAAAAAAAAAAAGTAATGTTCCAATGTTGGTTTCTTGGTTTTGACAAACGTATCATATAAGATGTTAACAATAGGGTACACTGGGTGACAGGTATTCAGGAACTCTATAAATCATCTTTGCAACTTTTCTGTTGGAATAATCTAAAATTATTACAAAATAAAGTTAATTTTTTAAAAGTTTCCTCTTATAAAGCTATCATTTATTTTCAAAAAAGGTAATGTCATGAAAACCAAAAATTTTAAAAAGTGGGAACACCAGGCCAGGCACAGTGGTTCATTCCTATAATCCTAGCATTTTGGGAGGCTGAGCTGGGTGGATTGCTTGAGGTCAGGAGTTCGAGACCAGCCTGGTCAACATAATGAGACCCCATCTCTTTAAAATAATAATAATAATAAAGTGGGAAGACTACATACCTACTAGAATGGCTAAAATCCAAAAACTCGATAAAACTAAGTGCTGTCAAGAACATGGAACAATAGGAACTCTCATTCATTGCTGATACTAACGCAAAATGGTACAGCCACTCGGAAGACAGTTTGGCGGTGTCTTACAAAACTATACCTAGTCTTACCATATGACCCAGCAATCTGCTTCTGTGTATTTACTTACTTAAATTAAAAATGTATAGGGGAGAGAGATCCAACATGGCTGATCACTTGCAGCTCCCAGTGAAAGCACAGAGAGCAAGTAGATGCCACACTCACAGACGAATTTTTGGTGCCCACGGACCAGGACATTCCCAGCGGAGGAGTCCCACAGGTCGCCAGCGCGACTCTTTTGGCTGGTGCGGCTGTTTTGCCAGTGCCTCGGCCAGGCGGCTCTTGGTGCAGAGTTAACGGGACTGGGTCTCCTTTTGGATGATGTTTGGAGCTCTGTGAAGGCAGAGCAGTCCATTCAGCTGATTGAAAAAGGGACTGAGAAGCCAGACTGGAGACCCCCGGGTAGAAAAGCACCACAAATTTCAACGCTGCTGTTTTGGTCAGCGTTGCGGGTCACCACAGTGAAAATTACAAAGATTCCAGAGCTGGGAATTAACAAGCTGGACATCCACTCAGAGACCTAATTTGAAAGTTGGTAATTACAAATACAACAGGTGGATAAAACCACAAAGATGCCAAGAAGCCACTGTAAAAAAACTGAGAACACTCAAAATCAGAATGTCTATCCTTCTACAGAGAATGCTAGTTCCTCATCAGTAACAGAACAAGGCCTGATGGAAAACGAGTGCGAAGAATTAAGAGTTAGGCTTCAGAAGGTGGATAATGGGAAACTTCTGTGAGCTAAAAGAATACATTCTAACCCAATGCAAAGAAACTAACAACTTTGAAAAAAGGTTTGACGAAATGCTAACAAGTATGGACAATTTAGAGAGGAATATGAACAAATTGATGGAGCTGAAAAACACAATACGAGAAATCCGTGAAGTATGTACAGGTTTTAATAGTTGAATTGATCAAGCAGAAGAGAGAATATTAGAGGTCGAAGACCAACTTAATGAAATGAAACGAGAAGATAAGATCAGAGAAAAAAGGGTAAAAAGGAATGAGCAAAATCTCCAAGAAATATGGGACTATGTGAAAAGACCTAATTTATGCTTAACATGTATACTTGAAAGTGACGAAGAGAATGAAACCAAGCTGGAAAATATTTTTCAGGATATTATCCAGGAAAATTTTCCTAAACTAGTAAGGCATGACAATACTCAACTCCAGGCAATACAGAGAACCCCACAAAGATATTCCTCAAGAAGACCAACCCCAAGACACATAATCGTCAGATTTACTCGGATTGAAATAAAGGAGAAAATACTAAGGGCAGCAAGAGAGAAGGGCCAGGTTACCCATAAAGGGAAGCCTATCAGACTCACAGCAGATCTCTCAACAGAAACTCTACAAGCTAGAAGAGAGTGGGGGTTAATATTTAACATCCTTAAAGAAAAAAACTTTAAACCCAGAATTATATATCCAGCCAAACTAAGTTTTACATGTGAAGGAAAAATAAAATTTTTTGCGAACAAGCAAGAACTCAGAGATTTCATCACCACCAGGCCTGTTTTACAACAACTTCTGAAAGAAGTACTATACACAGAAAGGAACAACCAGCATCAGTTATCCTAAAAACTTACCAAATAGTAAAGAATATTACAACAATGAAGAATTTACATCAACTAATGGGCAAACAGCTAGTTAGCCTTAAATAACATCAATATTAAGCCTAAACTTAAATGGATTAAATGCCCCAATCAAAACATATAGTTAGACAAACTGAATAAAAAGTTAAAACCCATTGGTACGCTGTATTCAGACCTTTCTTATAGGCAAGGACACACAAAGACTTAATATAAACGGATGGAGGAAGATCTACCAACCTAATGGAGAGCAAAAAAAAAAAAACTACAATTTGAACTCAGACCTGGAAGAAGAAAATTTAATAATTATTTACAGAACTTACCACCCCATATCCGCAAAACATGTATGTTTTTCAATATTATATCATACCTATTCTAAAAGTGATCACATAATAGGAAATAAATCATTTTTAGTAATTGCATAAGCATTTCACAGATTTAAATGAAATCCTGAGCAATAGAGCAAGATTCTCGTTCTCTCTCCCTCTTTCTCTTTTTTTCTCTTTTATTCTTCTTTTTTTCTTGAAAAAAAAAAAAATGTATAATAGCTGGGCACAGTGGGTCACACTGTTAATCCCAGCACTTTTGGGAGGCCAAGGCAGGAGTTCGAAATCTTTATGACATAAACAGTGAACTTTAATGTATGCAAACTTTTTTTTTTGAAACTGAGTCTTGCCCTGTCGCTCAGGCTTGAGTGCAGTGGCGCAATCTTGGCTCACTGCAACCACCACCTCCCAGGTTCAAGCAATTCTCTGCCCCAGCCTCCCGAGTAGCTGGGATTACAGACGCCCGCTACCATGCCCAGCTAATTTTTTTATGTTTTTAGTAGAGATGAGGTTTTACCACCTTAGCTAGGCTGGTCTTGAACTCCTGACCTCATGATGCACCCACCTCAGCCTCCCAAAGTGCTGGGATTACAGGAGCGAAATGTATACAAATTTTAAAAAGTCATTTAGGAGACTGGGGGATTACAGAAAAGAATAAAGACTATGACAAGGGAATCTAACTATGTTACAGATGTGTGAAACAACTTCCCCAAAGGGGGTGGGAAAAAGGTACTGACCTAAGTAGCTTTGGTAATGAGTGGAGTCTGAAAGATTAAGGGTAAAAGTAACTGCACAGAAGTATGTACTCTAGTTGATAAAGTTTTTTCCCATGGAGTATGGGTTAGCAATTCTACTACTGCCATCCATGTATGTATATCCATATACGATGGAAATGGACAAATAAATAAATGGAGGTGGAAATTAGGTTTTTCACTATGGTAATGGAATTCAAAGATCAGCAAGGAGAGGAGGCTAGAATGATCTATATGATAATAATGGATCAGAATTGGAGATACTAGTAAGAACTCATGTTTCCCCCCCCCATACTACTGAAAGTGATCTATGAAACTCATGTTTAACTTAATATAGACACAGATGGCTACATAGAGAAATATTTATAAATATGTCTATATACATGGAGTTAGCATACATTAATACATTTCTTTGCTCTAATAGTTGAAAGGGCCTAAAAGAAATGACACCCCAGTAGCAAAGAGAACACTTAGTACCCAGGTCTTGTTTCTAATAGCATTCTCTAATAAAGGAACCAGGTGCCTTGGAGAAATGGCTGATTCTAGCACTGGGACAAGAAACACACAAGATGAGCCTGGAACATTTCCAGATAGTAAGGAAGTACTCAAAGATCAATACAAATACACACACGCATGCACACACACACATGTACGTGTGTTAAAGGAATATAGGAGCCAACTGAAAGAGCTCCCAATGGAGAAAGCTGGAACAACCTGAACAATAAAATAATATTGGAATGTAACCTAAAATATAAAATAAATATCCTTGAGTCCATACTATTATCAGTAAATACTTGACTAAACTAATAAATGGGGAAGGAGAGACAAGAATTCCAAATAAATTATGTAGGTACTCTACCCTAATGATCAAGGAACTCCTCATTCCTTAAGTGTGGGCTGCATACAGTGACTTCCTTTCAAAAAATACAGTATGGAAAAGGAGGGGAAAAAAGAGTAAATTCACACTGGAGAAACCTCACAAACACTGCTTCAGGTTAGTATGAAAGTAAAGGTCAATATTAACCGTCATAAATCATGCTGATAGCATGTACCTTTGACATGATGTGATGAAAATGGGCACTTTACCTCTGTGGTCTGCCTGCCCAAAACCTCTAACTCCAGTCTAACAATGAGAAAAACATCAGACAAATTCTAATAGAATGATATCTTACAATGTATTTGACTAGAACCTCTCAAAACAGATTAGAAAATTTTTAAAAATTCAGATCTATAATTTTTCTAGCTTTCTTAGTCAAAGACTTTCTGAACTAGGCTGTTGAGATACTGCTCACATCCAAACTCACAGGAACAAGCCTGATGCAGTGGCTTACATCAGTAATCCCAGCACTTTGGGAGGCTGGGGTGAGAGGATTGTTTGAAGCCAGGAGTTTGAGACCAGTTTAGGCAACATACTGAGACTGTGTTTCCACAAAAAGAAAAAATTGAGGACCGGGCACAGTGGCTCATGCCTATAATCCCAGGACTTTAGCACTTTGGGAGGCCGAGGCAGGCAGATCACTCGAGTCCAGGAGTTCAAGACCATCCTAGGCAACATAATGGTATCTTGCTTCTACAAAAAATAAAAAATTAGCCAGGCATGGTGGCACTCGCCTGCAGTCCCAGCCCCTAGAGGCTGAGGTGGAAGGATCCCTTGAGCCCGGGAGGTAGAGGTTCCAGTAAGCAGAGATCGGACCACCACACACTCCAGCCTGGGAGACAGAGTGAGACCCCATCTCAAAAAAACAAACAAACAAACAAACAAGAAAAATCACTGCTGAGCCAATCTTGTCACAATATTTTTAGAATATAAAAATAAAAATAAAAAAATAAAGACACAGAAACACAGCCAACTGGTTAGTCAGATTCTGTTTTTATCACTTCACTGTACAGAGAAGATGATGCCAGTTTTGGCCAATTTTGTTCAACAAATGTTTTTGACCACTTAGTTTGTTGCACGCACTGTTGAGCCACTGAGGTAAACTCACAGGGGGAAAAAAAAATCTATGCTCTACTTGCATTTCTACGAGAAAAATCTAACAATATATAGACAAACAATTAAATTACATAATATATGCTATGAAGTAAATAAGGAAAATTGACACAAAAGTGACCAAAAGGGCTCCTCTGAGAGCTAAGAAAAATGTCTCTTTAAGGAGATGACATAATTAATTTGAGACCTGAGGGTGTCTGTTACATAGGCTGGGGGTAGCGGTAGAATGAAGTGGGAAGTTCCGGAACAGAATGTAAAAGTCAAAAAGAATAAGTGTAACGTGTTGGAGATACATACATTAAGCAGGTAGAATAACTGCTCTGATAGAAATGAGCTAAGTAATGTATTCTAAACTCCAGAGGAAAGACAGGAAAATCATTTAAAAACCTTAAAACTCTCCAACATTGACTATCAAGAATCCATCAATCCTAATTAGATTAAGAACTCAATTTTATGTATCCCTTTAGCTAACCCCCACCACTGCCACAGATTTACCATCTCCCATATGGTAAATCCTATTCTTTATTGCCCCATCTTCCCTCTAAAAACTATCATGCCTGCCATTCATATTTCATCATATCTCTGGTAGAAGTACTTTTTTAAAGGGGTTGGGGGAATTCTACCCAGAAATTGCTCCTGAATTCTCCTACAGATCCCTACTTCACATAGTACAACCACAGGTTAAGATAAGGGCAAAGGCTGTAGAGACAGACTAACTTGGGTTCAAATTCAGGTTCTATCACTTAGTTCTATGATTTTAAGCAAGTTGCACAGCCTCTTTAAGACTCAGTTTCCTCATCTGTAAAACACTGTGAGGCTAAAAAAAAGATAAAGCGTGGCTAGGCATGGTGGCTCATGCTTGTAATGCTCGCACTTTGGGAGGTTGAGGAGGGCAGATTGCTTAAGTCCTGGAGTTTGAGACTAGCCTGGGCAACACGGCAAAACCCTGTTTCTACAAAAAAATACAAAAATTAGCTGGGTGTGCTGGCATGTGCCTGTAGTCTCATCTACTTGGGAGGCTGAGGTTGGAGGATCGATTGAGCACAGGAGGTTGAGGTTACAATGAGCCATGATCACACCACTGCACTCCAGCCTGGGTGACAAAGCAAGACACTATCTCAAAAAAAAAAAAATAAAAAAAAAATAAACTGTGGGACCCAGTAGGCATTCAATACATGTTAGCTACTGCTAGTCAAAGTATGTGGGCATGTATTTTATTCAAGGACCAGAGCTGAGCCTAGAGGGATTACAGAAACTATAATTTGCTACAGTAAATTGTTTGAGAGATAAAACTGTCACACTCCCTTAGGTCAGGGCCTTTGTCTTTTTCTGGTTCACCAGTGTATTCCCTGAATTTAGAACAATGTGTAACAGACATTAAGCATGAATCTCAATATCTATTCAATGAATAAATAAGACCCCATTAAAGGAGCATAAGAGAGCCTGGCTTTACCCTAACATACTCATTCCCTGTCAAAATTTTTAACACTTATCCCAAGGCACTGTTAAAGAAGTTTATTATTTTTAATTGCTTACAAGAAACCTTGAACAGGGTTCATAATATTAAGGTATTCAAATTTATTAGAATTAAAACTTTGCTGCTGGAGCAGCTGAGAGCTGAACACATGGTGGTCTCTGGAGCATAGTGTGCCCAGAGATGGCATGGAAGCTCCATGCCTCTTCCTCCATACCTCCCCTATATAGCTCTTCATCATCTGTATCCTTTGCAATATCCTTTATAATAAACTGGCTGGAAAATGTGTTTTCCTCAGTTCTGTGAACAGCTCTAGCAAATTAATCAAACCCAAGGAGGGGGGTTATAGGAATGCCCATTTATATAGTCAGTCTACAGAAGCACAGGTTAAAAAAAAAAAAAAACCTGGGGCTTCAGATTGGCATCTGAGTTGGGGGCAGTCTTGTGGGACTAAACCCTCAATCTGTGGGATCTGACACTACCTTCAGATAGTGTCAGAATTGGCCAGGCGCAGTGGCTCATACTTATAATCCTAGCACTTTGGGAGGCTGAGGCGGGCAGATCACCTGAGGTCAGAAGTTCGAGACCAGCCTAGCCAACATGGAAAAATTGTCTCTACTAAAAATACAAAAAATTAGCTGGGCATGGTGGCAGGTGCTTGTAATCCCAGCTACTCAGGAGGCTGAGGCAGGAGAATCGCTTGAACCCGGGAGGTGGAGGTTAAAGTGAGCCAAGATCGCGCCACCACACTCCAGCCTGGGTGACAGAGTGACTCTGTCTCAAAAAAAAAGAAAAAAAGTGTTAGAATTGAACTGAATTACAGGACACACAGGTGGTGTCCGCTGCTCAAGAACTACTTGCTTGGCATGTGGGGAAAAGCTCCCACACATCTGAGGTCACAGAAATATTCTACAGTATAAATGTATAAGATAAACTTATTAAAGTTTGTTATTCTAAATTATCAGAATTGGGATTTGCTAGAATGACTTTGGCTCACAGACACATGGTTTGCGAAGAAAAAGGATAAAAGGATGGGGACAAAGAACCTTTGATTCCTGAGTGGCCAAGTGGTCACTCATGGCAAGGAGCCGAAGCTGTGCTGTCATCAATTACTAAAGGTAAAAGTTATCTATGGGGCCAGTGCAGTGGCTCACGACTGTAATCCCAGCATTTTGGGAGGCTGAGGTGTGTGGATCATGAGGTCAAGAGATCTAAATCATTCTGGCTAACATGGTGAAACCCTGTCTCTACTAAAAAGTAAAAAAAAAAATTAGCTGGGAGTGCTGGCACACACCTGTAGACCCAGATACTCGAGAGGCTAAGGCAGGAGAATTGCTAGAACCCAGGAGGTGGAGATTGTAGTGAGCCGAGATCACAACACTGCACTCCAGCCTGGGCGACAGAGCGAGACTCTGTCTCAAAAAAAAAGTTAATCATGGAATCTACAGATGGATCCAACTGCCTGGGAGTTGGTTCACAGGATACATGAGGAGATGCAAAGTAGTATTTAAGAAGTGAAATGTTAAATCCCTTGGTTACTGTTATCTGTAAAAGCTGAAATGAAATTAAGAGAGTGGTGGGTTGGACCTTCCTGCTAGACCAAGCTCAGATTTCAGTAAGTGTGTAAACTTAGGCCACTAGCCTCAAATCTGTCCCCCAAGGGAAAAATTTATGCTGGGACAAGAGAAAGTGCTTCTAAGACCTCTGGTAAGGAAGAAGGTGGTTTGCAAAACCAAGGAACTATTGAAACCAGGGGCTACAATGTGAAAGAATTGTTTCATTTTGTACATTAGTATCATCAGCTTCTTGAGGAGAAGTCTGATTCCACCTATAAATGCCAAGTGGAACACCCCAGATCCAGATAAAGCCACTGATGCTTCATATGCAAGCCATGTGAAAATGGCTTTATGATGACTAGGACATTTACCCTCTAAACATGCCCACTACCCAGGTCATGGTAAAATGCTGTGGTTAAGGGTGGACTCCTTAATGTGGATAATGTTACTGCTGCAAAATCAAGACATTTCGAGAAGCCTTACCAAATGTGCTGTCTGTTTCCTCTCATGGGTCTTACAGATGCTAATAAAACCATTAGGCTAAGAGAATGGTGAGATAGAGGGCAAATGGATTCATCACGGAAGGTGGAAATTTTTAAATGGTTATTAAGAAATAAGGTAGCAGGGTGTTGGCTCATGCCCATAATCCCAGCACTTTGGGAGGACTAGGCGGGATGATCACTTGAGCCCAGGAGTTCAAGACTAGCGTGGGCACCAAAGGGAGCCCCTGGTAGTCTCCTAATATTAAGGAGTTCCAAACAAGTTTGCTATATTTACCTCAGTTTGGAGAAATTCTAAGTCAGGAGGCAGATTACAATGAGAAATCTAATCTGAAATTGATAGGGCAATAGGCAGATGAGTCAAAAAGATAAAAGACTGACAGGCTGGGTGTAGTGGCTCATGCCTGTAATCCCAGCACTTTAGGAGGCTGAGGCAGGCAGATCATGAGGTCAGGAGATCGAGACCATCCTGGCCAACACGGCGAAATTCCGTCTCTACTAGAATACAAAATAATTAGTTGGGTGCAGAAGCACGCGCCTGTAGTCCCAGCTACTCGGGAGGCTGAGGCAGGGGAATCGCTTGAACCCAGGAGGCAGAGGTTGCAGTGAGCTGAGATTGCACCACTGCACTCCAGCCTGGTGACAGAGCAAGACTCCATCTCAAAAAAAGAAAAAAAACTGACAAATGGGCAAGAGTTTCTTGGCTGGGGACCCCAAGTCTTCTGTATACAAGTAGGTAAAATGGTCAGGGAGTAGTGAAGAGAATTTCCTAGGACCCCTTCATACAGAAGCCCCAGGCACAGTGGTACCAAGTGACATTTGTGAAGCCCTGAAGAGGGCTACAACTAGATTAAGAGAAGGCCAGTCATACTGGTTGACACCTGTAACCCCAGCATTTTGGGAGGCCGAGACGGAAGGACCCCTTGAGCCCAGGAATTCAAGAGCAGGCTGGGCAAGAAGGCGAAACCTCATCACTACAAAAAACTTAAAAATTTGCCAGGCACGGTGATGCACACCTGTAGTCCCAGCTGCTCAGAGGCTGAGATGGGAGGATCACCTGAGCCCTGGAGGTCAAGGCTGCAGTGAGCCATAATTGCAGCACTGCACTGCAGCCAGGGTGACAGAGTGAGATCTGATCTCAAAAAAAAAAAAAAAAAAATGAGAGAACACAAAAACGTGTTGACACAACTACGAAAAGTTGGAAGCTGTGTCTCCCACATGTAAATGTTTTATGGGAATGGATATTATGTCTGGCTGGGGAACACTTCCCCTACCTAGAATTGCAAAAACAAAACCTGTTGATCAGGTCCTAATGGAAGCTCCAGTTAGAAAAGTGAGGGTTGGCTGGATGTGGTGGCTCACCCCTGTAATCCCAGCACTTTGGGAAGCTGAGGCGGGTGGATCACTTGAGATCAGGAGTTCGAGACTAGCCTGCCCAACATGGTGAAACCCTGTCTCTACTAAAAATACAAAAAAATTAGCTGGGCTTCGTGGCGCGCATCAGTAGTCCCAGCTACTTAGAAGGCTGAGGTGGGAGAATCCCTTGAACCGAGGAGGTGGAGGTTGCAGTGAGCCGCCGAGATCGTGCCACTGCACTCCAGCCTGGGCAACAGAGTGAGACTCCATCTCAAAAAAAAAAAAAGAAAAAGAAAAAAAAGAAAAGAGTTGATGGAATTAAGATAAAAGTTTACAAGAGAGTTGGCATATTCAAACATACTTCATGTGATAGCTCCACACCCTTCTCTCATACCTACTAGACCTATGCCTCTCATCTGTATCCTTTGTAGCATCCTTTACAATAAACTGGTAAAAGGAAAAAAAAACAACAACAACAGAAAAACAGCTGCTGCTAAAACTGAACCGTCAGTTGTAGAAAAGTGCGATGGAATTACCATACACCACTGTTCATAATTCAAAGCTGATCAAGGCTTTAAAGTAATGGAGAATAAAGTAAAAGGCAAAAGGCATGTTAATTGTTATGGAATACCTTGGCTTGCCTTTGCCTCAGTGAACAGCCTTTAAAAACGTATTTAAAATTTTTTTTGCATGAGTTTATCAACTAGATTTAACTTATGCTGGCAAAATAAATTGCTTTCACCTTTATATCACTGAAGTTTATAAAAGCATTACAGTTTGTCCAGTCACTTAAGTCAAAAATCCTTTACAATTTCTTAAAGTTTCAAAAGATTCTTAGCTTCATTTATTGGCTCTTTAGGTCAAAGAAGGACTTTTCAGGGTGATGAAAATGGAGGAAGGAGGAGCTCACCTTTCTAAAAATGAGTTTTCAATTACTATAATTATGCATAAGACAGGCAGCATTTCTGGGCCAAGATTTGATGCCCTGGTCCCACGAGAATTAAATTAGAGCCATGCATAAATTTGGGGCAAGTTCTGCAAAAACCACTTCAACTTCTATTGATACTGAATGAAAAACTCATTGTTAAGATTCATCAACACGAATATATTTTCTAACACACACTAGCCACTCTGGCAACATCCCTTTCACCATTTTCTATCCAAGAAACAGAACGGAATGCATTTCAATCCTGCCCAACAATGACCACCATTACAACTAGTGGGGGAGAGCTCAAAAGTAAGAATCCAGTTCACTGAGCCCCGACCTTAAAGCAGCAAAGCCTGCTGAACCCCACACTGCTGGCTATTGTATTGGTTCCCCCACATCTCCAGGGCTGGAAGGACACCTGAACGCTCCCGACACCTTGAGAGAGTGAAAGCCAAACAAACGTTAAGGGCGGGGTGGTGGATGATCGGAATCGCTCGCATCGCAGCAAGGCGGCAGGGACACAGGTGTGCGGCCAGGCCCCGGTACCGCTGTTCTCGTCACGCTCCGAGACGACAAGGCCCTTCTCAACGACCACAGCCCTAGGAGGCTCTTACTTATTCATTCACTTGACAATTACGCGAGGGGCACTCTAGCAGGGCCGGCTCTTCGGGCCCCCGCCCTAGCTATGGTACATCGCAGCCGCCAGGCGCGGCCCTGCGTCGCCCGCGCCCCTCGGACGCTGCCACCCGCGCCCCGCTGCGGCGCGCTCTGGCCACCCGGAGCCCAACCCCGGCCTCCGCCGCACACGAGCGCCCACGCCCCCCGCCCTGCCCGCCGCCGGTCCCCCGGCCTCCGCCCCGCTTCGCCGCCTCAGACCTGCTGGGTTCGTGGGGCAAGGGAGGCGCGCGTCTGAAGACACCCCCACGCCGCCCAGGACCCACAGGCCCCTCTGCGCCCGCGATACCTGCCCTCGAGGGCCTCGTGGGTGGGGCAGGCCCACCGACCACTCACCTCAGCTGGGTCAGAACCAAGGGGCCTGCTCTAAGCCGTTTGAAACCGCTTGGGCTGCCGCACACCCCGCAGTGTCCTCGTTCTTTATTGGTCCTCGACGGACCGCCCATTGGCCTTTTATTGGTCCATTTGAAAGGCCTGTGGGCACGCGCCGCCCGCAGCCTTAAGGGGGCCGCGCGCTGCCGTGTTTCCTTCTAGACCTGGCGCTGCCAGCTCGGGTGGGGACGCCCGTCGCTGCCGGGGGCGAGCTGCCGACGACTCCGAAAAGAAGGGCGAAAGGTGTGTGTAGGGCTGGGCATTTCTGACCATCAGCATGCCTCAGCCTCCTGAGTGTAATGCTACTTTGAGGAATTTGTCCTACAGATCTGCGCAAGTATGCAAAGAAAAAGAAAAATGTACAAGGATGTTTACTGCAGTACTGCAGTAATCCCACATAGCTGGGATTACAGACATGCATCACCATGCCCAGCTAATTTTTTTTTTTTTTTTTTTTTGGTAGAGACGGGGTTTCACCATGTTGGCCAGGGTGATCTCGAACTTCTGATCTCAAGTGATCCATCCGCCTTGGCCTTTCAAAGTGCTGGGATTACAGGCATGAGCCACTGTGTCCAGCCAGCACTGTTTAAGATTAAAAAAAAAAAAAAAAAAAATGGAGGCCAGGCATGGTGGCTTATGCCTATAATCTCAGTATTGGGAGCTGGAGGTGGAGGATTGCTGTAGTGTGGGAGATAAAGGCTGCAGTGAGCTATGATCATGCCACTGTACTCCAGCCTGGGTGAAATTACATGTTCATCACTAGAGAACTTTTTACATGAAATATGGTATATCCATTCAGTAGAACACTATGCAACTGTTAAAACGAATGTGGTTAATCTATGTGCTGGAGTAGAAAAATGCACACATTTTATTAATTGAACAAAAGGCAAGTTGCAGAACTTGTGCAATGATTTTATTGTATACGGTTATAAATGTATGTGTGTTTGAGGGCATGCCTGAAAATGATTAGAACCTTCCTAGAATTATAAGAAAGTTAATAGGAGTGGGACTCAATAGGGAAGGAAGTGAATTTTTACCATTGATATGGTGTGTTTCTTTTTTCCTTCATAGAAGGAGTGAGATGTCTAGTGGGGAAAGTGTGAGTCAGGGCACAGAAACAAGGAAGTGCATCATATGTACGGGACTGAACATGTGGGGTTGATTTTACGACTGAAATTACGTTGGGAAGTAGTGGAACACAAGATTGACACAGAAGGTTAGAAACAATTCTTAAAGGATCTTGAATACCAGGGTATGGAATTGGTACTTTGTTAAGTAGATAATGGGGAGCTATTGAGAGTTCCTGAGCAAGAGAGTGACAAAAACAGAGTTGTACTTTAAGAACATTAATTAGCTTGATTGTCTAAAATGGTTTAGCGTTGGGAACCCAGCAAGGAGTCTGATAGGAGGTGTTAGCAGTAGAGAGAATGAGAGCAGACTCAAGAAAGAATGAAAGATTTGGCAACTGACTAAATTAGTTGCAAAGGAGAGGATGGATCCCATTTAGGGAGGCGAGTCAAAGAGAATTCCAGGATTTTATTGCCCAATAGAAATAGGAAATCAGAAGAAGCCGGTCTCAAGGGTAGGGTGAGGATTTTAAATTACATCCTGTTTACTGGTAGGTACCAATGAAGCATTCTAATGGAACCATCTGAGTAGGCCTAGAAAATATACAATGGAAGCTGGAAGAATAGATGTAGAATCAGTGATATAGATGTGGGGATCACATTGATAGAGTGAATGAGACCACAGATGAGGGGATTGGAGAGAGTGAAAGGATGGGCAATGAGGACAGATCCACATGTAGGAGAAGAAGAAAGGAATGAATCCAAGCAATATGGTCATGGTAACCTTGGAGAAATTGATGAGGACATACAGAAATAGTCTTCTTCAGTCATTGGTTGTTGGCATATTTACTTCATTTAAATATTACCAGAAATAAACTGAAGATCACATTCAAGGAGAGGGTGTGATGATAATCTAGAATTGGCTTAATAAAGGATGTGTGTGCAGTCTAGGTCCTGGAGAGTTTTAGAATAAGATGGCAAAACCCCTTTTTGTCTTGAATGACTTAGGTACATCCCTACTTTAAGATGAGCATTAGATGTCTGATTCTACTCATTTCTTCATTCATTCATTCAACAAATGTTTATCAGCACCTAGTATGTGGAGGGACTATTCTAGGCACTGCAACGATCAGTAGACAAAATACCCTCCCCAAAATTTCCTCCCCTTGGGGCACTCACACTATAGTGAGGAAACACAGACAATCAATGCATAAATAAATTATATAATATGTTATTAGACAATATGTCCAGCAGGAAAAGGAAAAAGAATAAAACAGGGTAAAGGGATAAGGAAATGGGGTTGGAAAGACTATAATTTTATTTTTCAACTTTTATTTTAGAATCAGGGGTACATGTGCAGATTTGTGATAAAGGTATATTGTGCAATGCTAAGGTTTGGGGTATGATTAAACGTACTTACTGATATACTTACCTGGCAAGGGAGATACCATGATCATGAAGGTGGTTTTCCCAGGGCAAGTCTTATCCATTGCACTCCTGTGATTTCCCCAAATGTCGGAAACTCAACTGCATAATTTGTGGTAGTGGGGGACTGCGTTCATGCTCTCTCCTGTTTTTTTTTTTTTCAAATATTAAAAATATTTTTTAAAAAAAGTAGGTACTGAGCATAGTACCCAACAGTAATTTTTCAGTCTTTGCTCCTCTCCCACTCTCCCATCTCTAGTAGTCCTAAGTGTCTGTCATACCCTTCTCTATGTCCATGTGTACCCAATGTTTAGCTCCTATTTCTGAGTGAGAACATGCAATATTTGCTTTTCTGTTTCTGCATTAGTTTGTTTAGGATTATGGCCTCCAGCTGCATCCAGGCTGCTGCAAAGACATGATTTCATTCTTTTTTATGGCTGCGTAGTATTCCATGGTGTATATATACAACATTTTCTTTTTTTTTTTTTTGAGACAGTCTCACTCTGTCACCCAGGCTGGAGTGCAATGGCGCAATCTTGGCTCACTGCAACCTCTGCGACCCAGGTTCAAGCAATTCTCCTGTCTCAGCCTCCTGAGTAGCTGGGATTACAGGCACCTGCCATCACATCCAACTAATTTTTGTATTTTTAGCAGACATGGGGTTTCACCATCTTGGTCAAGCTGGTCTTGAACTCCTGACCTCGTGATCCACCCACCTCAACCTCCCAAGGTGCTAGGATTACAGGTGTGAGCCACCGCACCCGGCCTAGTACCACATTTTCTTTATCCAATCCATCACTGATGGGCACAAAGTTTGATTCCATGGTTTTGCCATTGTGACTAGTGCTGTAATCGGTACATGTGTCCTTTTGGTAGAATGGTTTATTTTTCTTTGAGTATAAACCCAGTAATGGGATTGCTGCATTGAATGGTAGTTCAACTCTTAGTTCTTTGAAAAAGCTCCAAACTGCTCTCCACAGTGGCTTAATTAATTTACATTCCCACCACAGTGTACAAGTGTCCCTGTTCCTCTGCAGCCTTGCCAGCATCCGTTAATTTTTCGCTTTTTTTTTTTTGAAACGGAGTCTCTCTCTGTTGCCAGGCTGGAGTGCAGTGGTGCGATCTGCACCCTCCACCTCCTAGCTTCAAGCAATTCTCCTGCCTCAGCCTCCTGGGTAGCTGGGATTACAGGTGCCCACCACCACACCCGGGTACTTTTTGTATTTTTAGTAGAGACGGGTTTCACCAGGTTGGCCAGGATGGTCTTGATCGCCTGACCTCGTGATCTGCCCGTCTCAGCCTCCCAAAGTGCTGGGATTACAGGTGTAAGCCACTGCACCCGGCCAGTTTTTTGCTTTTTAACAAAAGCCATTTTGACTGGTATGAGGTGGTATCTTGTGGTTTTGATTTGCATTTCTCTAATCATTAGTGATGATGAGCATTTCTTCATATGTTTGTTGGTCACTTGTATATCTTTTGAAAGTGTTTGTTCATGTCCTTTGCCCACTTATTTATTTATTTAGAGACAGAGTCTCACTCTGTTGCCCAGGCTGGAGTGCAATGGCATGATCTCAGCTCACTGCAACCTCTGCCTCCCGGATTCAAGTGATTCTCCCACCTCAGCCTCCTGAGCAGTTGGGATTACAGGCGACCACCATCATGCTTGGCTAATTTTTGTATTATTAGTAGAGACAGGGTTTCACCATGTCGGTCAGGCTGGTCTCAAACTCCTGGTGTCGGGTGATCGCCCATGTGATTGCCCAAAGTGCTGGGATTATAGGCATGAGCCACTGCCCCCAGCTTGTCCACTTTTTAATGGGGTTGTTTTTCACTTGTTGATATAAGTTCTTTATAGATTCTGGATATTAGACATTTGTTTGGTGCATAGCTTGGAAATATTTTCTCCCATTCTGTAGTTTGTCTGTAACTCCTGTGTTTGTTTCTCTTGCTGTGCATAACCTCTTTACTTTTAGTAGGTCCCATTTATCAATTTTTGTTTTTGTTCCCGTTGCTTTTGAGGACTTAGCCATAAATTATTTGCCAAAGCTGATATTGATAGGAATCACGTTCATTATTACTGGGATTTAAAAAAAAAAAAAAAAGCTGATATCAAGAAGGGTATTTCCTAGAGTTTCTTCTAGGATTCTTATAGTTCAAGGGAAAGGCTATAATTTTTTTTTTTTTAGATGGGGTCTTGTTCTGTCACCCAGGCTGGAGTGCAATAACGTAATCACAGCTCACTGCAGCTTTGACCTCCTGGGCTCAAATGATCCTCCCACCTCAGCCTCTTGAGTAGCTGAGACTACAGGCATGCATGAACACACCTGGCTATTTTTAAAAATTTTTTTGTAGAAAAAGGATCTCATTATGTTGCCCAAGATGGTCTCAAACCCCTGGACTCAAGCAATTCTCCTGCGTCAGCCTCACAAAGTGCTGGGATTACAGGCACGAGCCACCACACCCAGGTGACTATAATATATATATATAAAGGAAGTCAGGGGCTGTGGCTTATGCCTGTAATCCCAGCACTTTAGAAGGCCTCACCTGAGGTCAGGAGTTCGACACCAGCCTGATCAACATGGTGAAACCCTGTCTCTACTGAAAATACAAAAATTAGCCAGGCACGGTGGTGGGTGCCTATAATCCCAGCTACTCAGGAGGCTGATGCAGGAGAATTGCTTGAACCCAGGAGGTGGAGGTTGCAGTGAGCTGAGATCATGCCATTGCACTCCAGCCTGAGCGACAAGAGTGAGACTCCATCTCAAAAATAACAACAACAACAAAAACTGCCCGGGTGTGGTGGCTCACACCTGTAATCCCAGAACTTTGGGAGACCGAGGCAGGTGGACCACTGAGGTCAGGAGATCGAGACCAGCCTGACCAAGATAGTGAAACCCTGTCTCTACTAAAAATACAAAAGTTAGCTAGATGTGGTGGTGGGTGCCTGTAAGCCCAGCTACTTGGGAGCCTGAGGCAGGAGAATCACTTGAACCCAGGAGGCAGAGGGTGCAGTGAGCCAATATCATGCCATTGCATTCCAGCCTGGGCAACAAAGTGACTCCGTCTCAAAAAAAATAAAAAATAAAAATAAAAAAAAAAAATATATATATGTATATGAAAGGGTGGTCAGAGTAGGTTTCACTGAGGGTACATTTGAGCAAAGACTTAAAGAACGTGAAGGAGTTAGCCATGAGTATATCTAGGGGAAGAAAGTGCCAGCAAGGGCCAACAGCTGTGCAAAGTCCTTACATTTTTGAGGAAGAGGGAGGCTGATGCAGCTGGCCCAGAGTAGGATGCAATGGAGGGTAGTAGGAGATGAAATCTTATAACAGTGGAGGGTGAGGAGTGACAGATCCCATAGTGCCTTGTAGAAATCTTATGCAGTACTTTGCCCATAGTAGGTATTCAATAAATGTTTGCCCAGTCATCTTTTGCCATCACCAAATAGCATTTATCTTTGTATTTATTGGAGTTACATGTGCTTTCTTTATTTCAGGGTCCTTTCAATAGTCCTTTTACATAAGGAGTATATTTATGAATATACTGCCTTCTGAGGGCAGTGAAACCCTTGTGGGCATTAGAGATCAATAAAGTGAACACTTTATCTTTGCAACTAGAAACAGGAAACAAATGCCAAATACTGTGGCTGTTGAATAACTGTGCTGGGCATTTCTAAAAAGCCTATTAGGGTTGAGACAGTCCTCATCCTTTTGTCATCACAAGCTGAATTCTAGTTGAAGCATCCCTATCATGGGACAGGTATCCATATTTCCAGCCTAAAAGGAGCAGCTTCAGTGATGAGCTTCCACTTAACTATCAATCCAGGTGCCCTCTGCATTATTTCCCTGGCAGTGGTGACATTAATGCAGATTTCAAGTGCCTGTGGTTTTAGTGCCAGCTGCCTTCCAGAATTGCAAAGCCTACCCTGGCTTGCACTTGATTGCGTTTAATAGGTGCTGGTTGAATGAACAAATGAATAACCTTTTTTTTTTCTTTTCTCATAATTCATTTTCCACAGACCCCAAAACGTAGGCTGTCCAAGAACTTTGACCACAGAAGCATCAGCCCCACCAAAGAGGAAGGAGGGAGAAAGGAGAGAGAGGGACCTCATTAGCAGGCTATCAACAGGCTTTTAGGGCCTGGAGGGAAAACCATCAGGAAGGGTAAGATATGTGAAAGTTCTTGGCTCTTCATGTCTTATAAAATGAAATAAGCAGATTGTGTAGCTTGGGGCTAACTTAGCCTTGGGTTTAAACTCAGACCCTTAATTAGGCTGTCTGGATCTGTTTTAACACCATGTCAAGGAAACCAAAGTTAATGAGTTGGAGCTTTAACTGGACATCAAACTCTATTCCTTATGCTTAGCTCTGCTAGCCTCTCTAGCTGGTTAATGGGAGAATGGCGTGGAGAGAAAATAAGTAGGCAGATGAGGGAATGTTTCAAAACAAAGTGCCTAAAACATCCCAAAACACACATCCTATTAAGTGGGTTAGTTGACTCATCTTCACATTTGAAAACGTATTACAGACTGTTTTGTAGCCATAAAAAGGACTCAAGCACATTTCTTTTTATCATTATGTCCATAAATAGAAACCAGAGAACTTAAGCTCACTGGATAACCTTGGATGTCAGTGCATTACACTTAAAAACATATGCACCCTCAGCTCTTGCAGATGCTGCCTCTGAGTTCCTATGCATTGATTTTGTGTTTTCTTCAGGCCTAAGTTTGGTGAACGCTTCAGTTCATGCCATAGAGTCCTTCCTATGGGCCAGAGATTCTTTCATTTTAGATTCCACAGTTTGTTCACACACCATAGAAAGACAGGCAGTGACAGTATTTTGAGTGAGTTTGCAAAAATATGGCCAATTTGTCAGAACTTGACCCACCATCTGCTCACTTATCAGTTTCAGGGTTTTTTTGGTTTTGATTTTTAGTGGCAGGGTTCTGCTCTGTTAACCAGGCTGGAATGCAGTGGTGTGATCACAGCCCACTGTAACCTTGAACTCCTGGGCTCAGTGATCCTCCTCCCTCAGCCGCCCAAGGAGCTGGGACTACAGGTGTGAGCTGGCTAATATTTTTAAATTTTTTTGTAGAGATAGGGTCTTGCCATGTGCCCAGGCTGACCTTGAAACCCTGGCCTCAAGCAATACTTCTTACTTCTCTCTTGGCCTCTCAAAGTGGTGAGATTACTGTGCCTGACCCTAGTTTCAGATTTTATATCCAGAGCACCAGACAAGGAATTCGCAACCTTTGTTTTATCCCAAGATGTCCTCCTTTTCTGCTTTTTTTTCTCCCCAAAAGAGAACAGTGGGGGTTGGAAGGACGGTTATCCTTGGGCTATTCTACTTGTTTTTGTTCTAGCACACCTACTCCTCACCAAAGTTGGAAAAATCATACACTATTTTATACTCAGATCTCTGGTCACTTAAATACAGAAGCTTCAGTCTTTCTTGCTTTAATTTTTTTCTTTTTTGGGATGGTGGTGGTAATGGTGTGGCTAGACTCTAAGCTCTGTAAGATTATGTCTTCGTTTAGGCATGGGCAGTGCCTAGCCCACAGTAGATGAATGGGGATATTATTTTATAGATGGTGTGTGGTTTAGAAGATTAATTATTGAGACTTGACATGAAATTCTACATCAGGCATTGAGACTAACACGATTCCCAATTTTCACTGAGGGGTATCACATCCATAGAAACTGAGAAGGGATTGCTAGCTCCTTATTCTAGCTTTGGGAAGTAGTGGATAAGCTATGAAAAGACAGCTTTTTAAAAATAAATGAAATCCTAGTGATCATTTGATCCATTCTCAGAGTAACTGTGAAAGTTGACTAAGATCAAACAGAGCTAGTGACAGATCTGGGACTAGAATTAGCCCTCCATGTCCCCAGTTCCAGTACTTTTCTTACTATATGACATAGTCTTGCCAGTGACCATCACTGCAAGGCAAAGTAAAGCTCTGTGACAAAGACTTAGGACAGAAATAGAAGATACATGGCATACACGCCATGACATTTCCTTCTAGTGCACAAAAGAGATGGCACTAGCCATAACACATTCTTTCCATTGACTGTGATCAGGCCCTCAGGCAGCCACTACCAACCAGAGTCGGCATTCAAGAGGAAACCCATCTACCATTCCTCTTCTAGAGGAAATAAGGGTTTCATCAGTCAACGAACTCTGGCCTCGACCTGTCTTCTCCAGATGAGCTGAAACTCTAGCAGAAGGCTCACACCCTTTATTGCTCTTCACTGTCCCCACATCCACAAAGGACTTAGAAGTGATGTCTGTAAGCAGGTTTTCCACAGGATGAGTCTACCAGACAGAGCAGGTACAGGATTAGTCATGACTCCAAGCCAGGCAAGGTGATTAAGAAAAGCTAAATTTATATTAAATATCATAAAGTCCTAAAATACTGAACATAGTGGTTAAATAACTCCAGAAAGTCCAATCTCTCCAGTGAGTAACGTTAAAACCATTACACATGAACATGGGAGGATCACTTCCATTAGTTTAGGACAGAGAGATTTTGCTTTTTACAGAGTAATCAGTGCTCAAATAGATATTTCCTCAAATATGTCCTTTCTACATTCTGAACAGCCCAAGTGCAATAAGATCCTTCCCCCTTTCCGATTGCGAAAATGCCACTTTTCCACCTGCTCTTCCTCTCCCGACATGAGTCTAAAGACCCAAAGTGCTCCTTCCTTTACTGCTTTGTCAAGTGTGAAATGTTCCCATTTCCTCCTGGAAATGGCACCTTTCCAACTTTGTGCACTGGTGAACCCTTGGTGGCCTGGCCTGTCTCTAATGTGGAGAGGCCCAGACCTGGGGCTGACACTACTGAGAGCAAGGCTAAGGGCTTGGTATCTCTCTCTAGCAGTCTTAGAACTGACCGGAAAAGATTTGATCTTGTCCTTTTTCACCCATGTTTGGTAACTGATTTCTCAGTACCAATAACCACAGAAGTTTCGACTCAGGAAACTTCCCCTAGAAATTCTCCCCTCCATTCGCAGCTCCTATTGTCCTCTCCTGCCACTTGTAACTCCTGAGAAGAGGTCTGGATCTGCCACGGGCTAACAGGGTCTCATCAGTGATTCTACCTTTCTACTCCTTGCCCACCTCTTTGCATCTTTATTTATTTAGCCCTCCCCACCACAGGACTTTGGAGATTGCTGGTGCCACAAGGCTTGGTCAGAAAAAGCAAATTAGGCAAAAAAACAAATGAAAAAAAAAAAAAACATGAAGAACAGCTAGGGAGATGTTTTAGGGCAAAAATAAGTCTCAGTTTCCCTGATACTAGGCTGAGACACATGCCCTTTGTGTGAATGAGCGTGATTCCAGTGATGGCATCCCTCATGGAAACTAAGCCCCTTAGCTGAGGAGAGAGCTGGAAGAGGAACATCACCACCCCATAGCCACAGGCTCACTGTCCACTAACTTAGATCCCTGAGCACTTGCGGAAGAACACAGGAAGTTCAACAGGAAGTCTGACCTCATGGATACTTCTCTTTAGGTCCTGGGACTTGGTGTCCCAAGTCTCCAACCTGATTGTTCTTTCTGATCATTTATGACAACTTCTGGTTATTCTCTGAAAGCTTGTTTCTGGGTCTCTTCCCCAGAATCCCAGGGAATGAGGGAGAGAGGGTTCGGGTGGTATACATGTTTGGTCTAGGCAGAGCTTCTTAGACATTTCAGAGACTCAGCCCCCAAGGCCTAACATTCACTCAAGCTACTGGCTCACAACCTGGTTACTTTGAGCAAAGACTTAGGAAAGGTACTGGCCAGTGGTGGGACCAGGAGGGAATTCATGTTAGCCAGTAGCCTCATGATAGGAGCCCCAGTTATCTGAAGGTAGAAACAGCTCCAGACATTCTAGCAGGAGGAAGAACAGCTTCAGCCACCCCCATCTTGCCAGTATTTGCTGCTGAAAAGGCAGTGACTCTTAGGGCAAGAATAATGTCCACTGCCAGCAATGGACCGGACACCCAGACCCAACTACCCCCAAAAGCTTTTTTGTGTTACCAACACACTGGAGGCTGGAGGTTTCCTAGATGCCCATACCTGCTGGGCTGACTCTCCCTTCTCTCAGCCTCTATCCTTCATCCCTCTCTTTACCACATCCCCTTGCCCCAGCCCCTGATGGGCAAGTTCTCTCAGAGAAGCAGTCACGCTGGCTGTGATGGGGCAGAGCGCAGTCCCGGGCCATCAGCTGCATCAGCACTGAGAAGCAGGCACTGAGAGTACCAGGGGAAAGAGGCGGAGCTCTACGCTGGCGAGGAATCATGAATAAGCAGTTTCAGGGGGCCCAGGACGGAGTGCAAGATGTGAGGTTCGTGGTAAAATCCAGGTCTAAAGTCTTGAGATGCGCCATCATTTCTTGTGCACAGGTAGTTATGGACTCAGGTGGTAAACAGCTCCCATGAGGGCTTAGGAGCAGTTATGGGGTGGGAGGAGGAGGAGGACGAGCACACAGGAAGGGGGCCTGTGGTGTAAGCGAGCACAAGGACTAGACGTCCATAATGGAGAAGAAACAGGCAGGCAGGGAAGAGAATGTGGGCATTTAGACCTGGCTCTCCGAGGAGAGCTTGCGTTCGTGTTTCCAGCCCGTGTCTGGCAGAGAGCCTCGTCTTTCTGGAGTGGCTGCAGTGTGGACACTGCTACACTCAGACTGCTCTTCCTGTAACAGCTGCTCCGTCTCTGTGTCATCCAGGGAGCCAGAGCTGGCCTGGATGGACACTGTGTCTGTCTTCATGCATACGTGATCCCGGAGGAGGCCCCCCCGCGAGCTTCGCAGTTGCTTGAGGTCATCCCACTCAGCGTCATCCCCAGACAAGAGGCAGATCCCCTCTACGATCTTGATCTTCTCCTTGGTGTAGTTATGGTCAGGCCCTCCCTAGGGTGGAGAGTGAGCAGACATGGTCAGTCAGTTGGCTTTCTACAAAGGATCCCATGGTAAACTGAAAAACGAAGTGGTTGGGGTAAGAGTAGGAGTGAAACGCAAACAATCCCACAGACAAATGGGAAAATGTGATTAGGGCAAATATATGAGCCTAAAAGAGGAGGCTAAAAGGGGAGGGACAGCTACGATGATTATTACCATTACTGTACAAGGAAGAGGGAAAACCATGGCTTTCAGTCCTGCAGCAGCCACTCACTGGCTTTGTTACCTTGGGCAAATGATTCCACACCTCTAAAACTCAGTGTCTGAAACTCTGCTGTGTAGAGTAACAGCATCCACACCTCACAACCAACTGCTGCCAGGTGAAATGAAGCGATACATGGGATGCAGTTATCAGAGTGCTTGACACAAGATCACTGTAACGTGTTAGCTTTGTTATATTGTTACTATGGTTTATTCATGGGACATCATGCTGATATAAATCATCAAAAGCAATTGGCAAGAGCAATTAAATGTGTATTTATTCAGGATTCTAAGCTACTTCAGGTATTAGTTTGTTCTCAATTATCTCTTTTTCTAATTTTGTTAAGGAGAAAACTTGAGAGATAAGATAGGAGACTCTAGAAAATCCTCTTATCTGGCCGTGGTGGCTTATGCCTGTAATCCCAGCACTTTAGGAGGTCAAGGTGGGCAGATCACTTGAGGTCAGGAGTTCGAGACTAGCCTGGCCAACATGGTAAAACCATGTCTCTACTAAAAATACAAAAATTAGCTGGACGTGGTGGTGGGTGCCTGTAATCCCAGCTACTCAGGAGGCTAAGGTAGGAGAATCCCTTGAACCCCAGAGGCTGAGGCTGTAGTGAGCCTGAATCATACCACTGCACTCCACCCTAGGTGACACAGTGAGATTCCATTTCAAAAAAAAAAAGAAAAGAAAAAAAGGAAAGTCCTCTTATCTGTGTCCTAATGTCAATCTAGTGGGGTCCTGTAACCTATAACCTTTTTTGGAGGTTACTCTGGTACTCCTGCCATGAGTCCTGGGACCATTCCAAAGCAAAACTTGGGACTCTTCCAGACACAGCCTGGAGTTCTGCTCAGGCCTCTCCCTTTATGGCTTCCTCAAAGAGCTGCCTCACTCCTGGCTTCTGGGGTATACCAACCGACATGCCACCACTGCCAGAAGAAAATGGATCATCGCTTGGGTTCTGTCCCTGGGATAGTATTCCTGCCAGGAGTTCTGCAACTACGGCTCTATTTTTGTAACAACTCAATTCCACAGATATTTACTGAGCCCCTATGTTAAGCAGGAGACTGTTCTAGGTGCTTTGATGATTATATAATATAAATCATGGTCCCTGCCCTCTGAGAGTGACAGCTCCCTCAACCATGCTGTGAGGGACATAGTACACAAGCACACACACAGATGTCCATTCACCCAGCACACCCCCCAAGATGAAATTAGTATAAGATGCAGGCCACTGAGTGTCTTAATCACAGAGACACACTGGGTAAGTTAGGGAGAGGTGGGGGACATGGCACTTGCAATTTGGGGAACACCACTCCCTCTACAAACACACAGCAACAGGTACCTGAAATCAAGAGGAAATCAGAAGAGAAAAGGTGAAAGGCTATCAGAGGGGTAAAAGAGCTGCTGAGGAAGAAACACACAACAGAAAAAAGAGGTCACACCATTTTAATTGCTATCCTGTGGCCTTCATTGCGGTTCTTTTTTGGGCATCAGATGCTCTAGGAACCCAAGTTTCTTTGAGTCTTTCTCTCAAAGATATTCATTGAGGGCGCTACCATTCCTAGAACTACAAGCCGTCACTGCATACTCTGTTTTGACTGCAGTTGAAGCTTTTTTAAAAAATGCTTAATTAAAAAAAATTTTTTTTTCAAACACTAACTTGAACCAGAAGTAGTGGAAGCTTTTTAAATATGAGAATTCATGGATCCAGATTTTTATGTGAAATGTATTCGTTACACATGAGAGCAGGTGTGTCACACCTGCAGGTGTGAGAGCAGGTTCTGACTGTGCTAGATAGGCCAAAGAAGAAGACCAGTTAGCATCTTCATAAGGAGTAACTTCCGATGAAGAGTTACAGGATTTTAGGAAAAAAACAAGGCTTACATTGGATTAGGAAAATCTGAAATCCCAGGTAAAGTTCCTTTGTGGAAATGGAACTTTTTTTTTTTTTTGAGATAGGGTCTCACTCTGTCACCCAGGCTGGGGGGTAGTGGCATGATCACAGCCCACTGCAGCCTCCAACTCCTGAGCTCAAGCGATCCTCCCACCTCAGCCTCCTGTGTAGCTGGGACTCCAGGCACAAGCCACTACACCCAGCTAATTGAAATGGGACTATTTTTCATGCCTTAACATTGAACAGATAATTTTCCATTGAAGTGACGTTTTTTAAAAAAAGCAGGTAAACCTTCAGAATTCTAGAGAAATTTCTGTGATAAGAGGAAGAATAGTGAAAAACAAGCCATTCCCAGCCATAGGTGCTACCAGCTTGGATTGAAGGCTAATAAACGGGCGAGTCCAGGAGCTCTTGGGTTTTTTTGGGTGTTGTCTAGGAGGGCTCCCTTGTTTCAGAAGTGCAAAGCCTTTAGCAGGGGGATGACAATTCCTGGAGGGAAAGAATCTATGAGCTTGGAAACATCTGGCAGGGCAACTGCTTTCAGATCTAAATCTTCTGAGATCTACCTTCTAACCTGGCTCTCACTAAGGTCCCTCAAGCTAATCCCTCAGAGATTCTAGAACTTCCTAGAAACCCAAATTACATTCAGTTCTTCTGTTCACTATAACTTCCAAAATGGTAGATGGGATTACTCAGCAGCCCTTACTGACTTAGTGAGGCATTTGGAGTATAACTCCTCCCTCCACCTCCCCAAAAAGACCCTTGAATATAAATTTCAATTTTTACCTCCTTCTTATAGCACAGCTGGTTGTACATGGCTGGTTTGGGGATTGCTTCAATCTTTACTTCCTGTGTGGATGTTCGGTAGGAGGGGTTGCTGTAGGTGAGGTTCCCCATTCCAGGATCAGTGAACTTGGATTTTTTGTGTCTTTAGGAGGAAAGGTGATGAGAAATTAGTTCAGATCTTTAAGGGGTTAATACCTGGGAAAGTTGTAACCTGAGTCTGGTAGGCCACCTCTAAGATGATCCCAGTGAGTCTCACTTCCTGGTATTCATGCCCTTAAGAATCCCCTTCCCTTGAATGTGGACTGGTCTGGTGACTTACTTCTAATGAAAAGATTATGCAAATGTGTTGGCTGCTAGATTAGGTTACCAAGAAACTGGCTGTGGTCTTGAGTTGCCCTCCTTCATTCTCTCTTGCTCTTGCTCTGGGAGAAGGAACCTGCCATTTTGTAAGTTGTCCCATGGAAAGGCCCACAAGGCAAGGAACTGATGAGGAAGGCCTCCAGCCAACAGCCTGTAAAGAGCTGAATC
The DNA here is from genome assembly GCA_004027715.1 of Plecturocebus donacophilus. Classification (NCBI taxonomy): domain Eukaryota; kingdom Metazoa; phylum Chordata; class Mammalia; order Primates; family Pitheciidae; genus Plecturocebus; species Plecturocebus donacophilus. Next base: position 21,823 of record PVKP010016187.1, on the reverse strand, counting down.
CTGTGAATCCTTCCAACAAGTATGTGAGTGAGTACGCAAGGGGATCCTTCCTCAGTAAAACCTTGAGATGAGACTGCAACCCCAGCTGATATCTGGATTGCAGTCTGTGGGAGACCTTGAGGCAGAGGCACCTAGCTAAGCTGCATGCAGATTTCTGACCTACAGAAACCGTGAAATAATGGTTATCATTTTAAGTCACTAAGTTTTAGGGTAATTTGTTATGCAGCAATGGAGAACTAATGCACTGAGCTATTGAGTCAGACGGATCTGTTTCAATTCCACCTGTGTGATTTATTAGCTGGGACCTTGGTAGATATAATCTAAACCTTCTGACTGGGTGTGGTGGCTCACACCTGTAATCTCAGCACTTAGAGAGGCTGAGGTGGGCAGATCATATAAGGCCAGGAGTTCAAGACCAGCCTGACCAACATGGAGAAACCCTATCTTTACTAAAAATACAAAAAAAAAAAAAAAAAAAAAGCTGGGCTTGGTAGTGTGTGCCTGTAGTTCCAGCTACTTGGGAGGCTGAGGCACAAGAATTGCTTGAATCTAGGAAGCAGAGGTTGCTGAGAGCCGAGATAGCACTACTGCACTTCAGCCTGGGTGACAGTGAGGCTGTATCTCAAAAAAATAAAGATAAAAATAAAAAAATAAACTTTCTGAGCCTCAGATCCTCATCTGTAAAGTGAGGAAAAATAATACCTGTTACAAGGTTGTCATGACATTGACATATATCCATTAATGGTAACTGCTATGATGATGAACAAACTGTAAGCTATGTTTAAAGCATTTGGAGAAAAATATAAAGAAAGAGGGACGCAAAAAGACTCATCATCTAGATTCTGCCTTTCCAAAATGATTGCTACTGAGCAATAAAGTACCAACCAATACTGTAGTAAAGGACTGTGTTTGTATAAGGGAAAAATCATTTCCAATTTCAATGGTTTGAGGTAGGGAGTACTGGGAAAAGTAAAAATTCTAGAGTCAGTCTTAGCTTTGCCTCTCACTCTGTGACCCTGGGTAATATCCCCTGTGTCCTCAGCATCCTAGTCTATAAAGAAAATCTGAGGCTGGGCGCGGTGGCTCACGCCTGTAATCCCAGCACTTTGGAAGGCTGGGGTGGGTGGATCACGAGGTCAGGAGTTCAAGACCAGCCTGAACAACATAGTAAAACTCTGTCTCTACTAAAAATACAAAAATTAGCTGGGCGGGTGGCATGTACCTGTAATCCCAGCACTCAGGAGGCTGAGGCAGGAGAATCGCTTGAACCTGGGAGGCAGAGGTTGCAGTGAGCCGAGATCATGCCACTGCACTCCAGCCTGGGCAACAGAACGAGACTCCGTCTCAAAAATAAATTAATAAAATAAAATAGAAAATCTGAAGTGTTATATTCATTCAATAAAGAGAATGCTTAGGTTGTGACTGGGGAAGAATAAGTATTTAGGTTTCCACCCTTTCCTTCTGCTACCCTGACTAGGCACCCAACCTTGCAATAAAGCTAGTCAGAGCTTGATTCAGTGAACTGCAGAGCTTTGGGAGATCCCAGACATGCTCATGAAGATTAATGAGCATGTGGCCCCTGCAGCAAGACTGAAGTTACCTGTACAGCATCAAAGCTGCAATCACCACCAAAATCAGCAGAATACTGAGGAGTCCACCGATGGCGTAGCTGATATGAAGTCCTTCCCCTAGGAAGAATACAGAAACACTAGGCAGGAGCCACTGACAACCTTCTAGCTGGTGCTGGTGTGAGGAATGGAAAGATGAAGGGTTCCTTTTGTGGGTGTTGGATCCAGCACCATCTGGCAATGGCTAGGGGCCTCCTTTTCAGAGAGGTGAATGGCAGGTGCAGGGAGGAGGCTGAGAAGGAATCTATCACTCTGCCAGCATCTCTGATTCCATTTCCACCACTTCCTAGCTATCTGACATAAGGCAAGATGCTTAACTAGTAAGCCTACATTTTCTCTTTAGTTAAATGTAAATAATAAATTGCTCATAGGACTGGAGATTGCATGAGAATATGTATATATACATGTACACACACATATGTGTGGCACATATATGGCTTATCATATGCCTGAAATATGGAAAGCATACCGTAAGCTGTCACTGTAAGTGGTGAGAGCTATTATGATTATTATTTCTATGGATTTTAGTTTAAAAAGAGTTAATCGGCCGGGTGGCTTAAGCCTGTAATCCCAGCACTCTGGGAGGCTGAGGTGGGTGGATCACGAGGTCAGGAGATTAAGACCATCCTGGCCAACATGGTGAAACCCTGTCTCTACTAAAAATACAGAAAAAATTAGCTGGGCATGGTGGCGCATGCCTGTAGTCCCAGCTACTCAGGAGGCTGAGGCAGGAGAATTGCTTGAACCCAGGAGGCGGAGACTGTAGTCAGCTGAGATTGTGCCATTGTACTACAGCCTGGGTGTCAGTGTGAGCCTTTGTCTCAAAAAAAATAAAAAGAGTTAACTACAAAGAGTCCCAACGAAGGTTATGAAAGATGTCGGTGGAGACTTAGATTCATTACATCTTCTTTTCCAGAACAGAGAGGCACTCAGGGCTTACCTGGAGCAGCAGGTACAGCCTCATTGGAACGTGCACAGAGGCCCAGCCTGGAATCCCTTTCAGAGCATCTGTGGGGCACAGAAAACTGAATATGAAGCCTACCCATAGTCAGTGAAGATCACATGTTCTTCCAGGAAAGGTGGAAAGGTCTGTCAGCCGGGGCTTTCAGGTATGAGAATGTACCAGATGGAAGATGCCAGAAGCATGGAGAGGGCAACAGCAGGAAACGGAGAGAAATCAGTGCAAGGCACTGTTTTCAACACGTTTCAAATGTGTTATAAAATATGTACCTTTAAAAATGAGAAGCAGGTTTGGAGCAAGTTGGAAGTCTGCAGAAAGAATACTAAGGACATCAATATTAGGCTTTCTTGAACTACCAGGATGAGTCAGAAGAAGCTGCTGGCCAAACCAGTCTGATTGGGTAAAAATTATCACAAGCGCTAAATATCACAAGGTCAAAAAATTGTTTTTCTTCTCTTCATTCTTTCACAAGGAAATATGCAAGACATCCAGAGGGAATGCTCAGATAACTAACTTGAAATGCTCAGAAGGTGACTTGTTTATGACCAGGCAATTAAAGGCATCTCCTAAACAGTCAGAGAAAAGCTACTTGCAAGAGCATATGGAATCAAGATGCACGGAATTTTCAAATAGAACTCTGACAATAAGAAAAGGTCCAAGCAGGGGTCAAAAGTTTCCTTTATTTTTTTTTTGGAGACGGAATCTCGCTCTGTCACCCAGGCTAGAGTGCAATGGAGCAGCCTTGACTCACTGCAACCTCTGCCTCCTGGGTTCAAGTGATTCTCCTGCCTCAGCCGCCCGAGTAGCTGGGACTACAAGTGCCCGCCACCATGCCTGACTAATTTTTGTATTTTTAGTAGAGACAGAGTTTCACCATGTTGGTCAGGCTGGTCTCAAACTCCTGACCTCATGATCCATCCACCTCAGCCTCCCAAAGTGCTGGGATTACAGGCGTGAGCCACTGCACCTGGCCTGGGTCAGAAGTTTTCTAAATAAACCTAAAGAAAATCAGAGAGTAATAATGACTGATAGTACTTAAAAGTTAGTGAGGCCGGGCACGGTGGCTCACGCCTGTAATCCCACCACTTAGGGAGGCCAAGGCAGGCGAATTATGAGGTCAGGAGTTCGACACCAACCTGACCAACATGGTAAAACTCTGTCTCTACTAAGATTACCAATGTTAGCCGGGCATGGTGGCGGGCACCTATAATCCCAGCTACTCGGGAGGCTGAGGCAGGAGAATCACTTGAACCCGGGAGGTGGAGGTTGTAGTGAGCTGAGATGGCGCCACTGCATTCCAGCTGGGTGACTGAGATTCATCTCAAGAAAAAAATATAGTTAGTGAGAAAGGCACATGTTTGTACCTGTTTATACCTGGATGTTTTCTTTTCTTTACCAACTGTAGTAAAAACAGAGAATGGGGGCACGCAGTATATGAATCTTATCATATACAAATCTTGTAACTTTAGGGACATTGAGTCTAAAGTTTTTATTTGGGATTATTATTAAGTTTCTGCTTTCAGAATTGAAATCAAATGTTAACTGCTTTGTAAGCTACTGATATTAAAAATAAAGAGACCAGTATGTGAAGTGGCAAAAAAAAAAAAAAACTGTTCTAATTAGAAAAATGTCTAGAAAAGATAGACATGAAAACATTAAGAGTAAATTATATTCTTTATTCACTTTTTCTTTATTCACATCTGTATTTCCAGAATAATCATTTATTTATTTTTAGAGACAGGGTCTCAGTCTGTCACCCAGGCTGGAGTGCAGTGGCACAATCACAGTTCACTGCAGCCTAAAACTCCTGGGCTCAAGCAATCCTCCCACCTCAGCCTCCCAAGTAGCTGAGACTACAGGCATTTGCCACCATGCCAGCTAATTAAAAAAAACTTTTTTGTAGAGACAGGATCTCACCATGTTGCCCAGGCTTGTCTTGAACTCCTGGGCTCATGTGATCTGCCTACCTTCGACTCCCAAAGTGCTGGGATTACAGGCATGAGCCACCGCGTCCAGCCCAGATTATTTTTTATGAAGTGTAAAAGAAAAACATAGTTATTAGAATTTTTTGCCAGGTGCAGTGTCTCACATCTGTAATTACAGCACTTTGGGATGCCTAGGCAGGTGGACCACTTGAGCCAGAGGTTTGAGACCAGCCTGGGCAACATGGCAAAGCCCCATCTCTACAAAAAGTACAAAAAAATTAGCCAGACTTGGTGGCATACATCTGTAGTTCAGCTACCTGGGAGGCTGAGATAGGAGGATCACCTGAGCCCAGGAGGTGGAGGCTGCAGTGAGCTTGAGCTGTGTTCATGCTCTGCACTCCAGCCTGGGTGACAGAGTGAGACCCTGTCTCAAAATAAAAGAAAAAGATTTTCTCTAAATTGAATATAACATCATATTTATTTTAAAATGTGTGTTTTTTCTATGGTATATCATCCCTGAAACAGGAATGTGACTTACAAATCAATAGCATTTCGGCCAGACGGGGTGGCTCACGCTTGTAATGCCAGCACTTTGGAAGGCCGAGGGGGGTAGACCACAAGGTCAGGAGTTCAAGACCAGCCTGGCCAACACAGTGACACCTCATCTCTACTAAAAATATAAAAATTAGCTGGGCGTGGTGGCAGGCACCTATAATCTCAGCTACTTGGGAGGCTGATGCATGAGAATCTCTTGTACCCAGGAGGTAGAAGTTACATGAGCCAAGATCACGCCACTGCACTCCAGCCTGGGCAACAAAGCAAGACTTGGTCTCAAAAAAAAAAAAATAGCATTTCACATTTGCTGTTGGTTATCTTTTCAGTTTCATTTCTCAAATCAGGATGCATTTTATAATGGATAGCACCTTTAATTTAATGAAATAAGATACTTTATACTTGATTTGAGAATTGGTGGTGGTTATACCTACTTATTTAATAATGTTGTTTGTGTGTGGGGGGATGCATGTGGCATTACAAGCTAAAGTCATCATATCTCTGGGGAAACCTACTTTTTGTTCCAAGTCATAAAGCCACAGCCCAGAGACTACTCTTAGACAAGACAATGATGTGAGAGCAAACGTCACAGAGAGAGAAAGGAGGAATGCCATGTGGGAGGGTCCTCTCAAGTGATTTCTGTTTCAAGTCTTAAAGCTTTTTGCCCTCAGAGCTAAAAAGGGACTCACTTGCAACAATCTACAAGTCTGAATATCAAATTCTGTCCCAAACAGCAGGGACTGGTAGCTCATGACATAATCTACCTCCCAACTGCCTTATTAAGATGGGACTATGAGCTACTGGTCATGGGATGGTGATTTGAATGAAAGGGCCCACAATCTTGTACTGAACCTATTTACCTTCCTTCCAGCTCCTCCAGAGATGTGCGGGTCCGGGTGGTTGAGGAATGCAAGGTGGTAGGTAGAATGCTGGGTAGCACCCGGCTCTTTTCGCTCATGCTAGTGGCCCTAGGAGCTGGTGGTACCAGGCCAGGCACTAGACAAAAAAGAGGATTGGAGTGGGCCACTGGAACTACAAACCTCTATGTACGGTCCAAGAGTAGCAGCTGGAGAACTTGACAAAACAATCTTTTAGCTGCCCTAGTCCCACGCACCTTCATTAGTGGCCCTTCTTAATATTATAAATAAAAAGGAGTTGGATTCAATATTAATAGCTCTGGATAGGACAGCTGGCCCACCAAAGTCAGGAAGAGAGAGTGATGTACAGGCCACTGATTATCCCATAGCAGAAACCTGGGAATGAAGAGACCTGAATTCTGTTCTAGCAAATGCCAGAGGGCAGACAAACTCAGGTTTGAGCAATTCCCAAAACCCAAGCCGATTGCTACCAATCACTCTACTAATAAGACCTGCTTTACGGGGATTCCACCCAGGACAGATCAGACCAGGATTGGAGGCTGCTGACCCTCAGCCCTTCCAGGAGCTCTGCTGAGTGGCTCTAGCCCATTCAGTCCAACTCACCAAGGGAGCAGGGCCGGCTATCAGGTTCGTCAGGACAAGCACATACAAAGTCCGAGGCTCTGGCAAAGCAGAGGTGGGTGCAGCCACCATTGTTCACGCCACAGGCATTGGTCCCTGGAAGCAAAGTAGATGAGTGTCTTATCTAGGACAGAATCAGGTCTCCCAATTTAACGTTTCTCAAAAACAGAGGAAATCCAAGATTTCCCTACTTCCAGGGACAGGGGGGCAGGAAAGATACAACCACAAGGGAGTAAAAAGCTCTAAGAGTTTAAAATGTGAACCAAGAAGTTCTCCTGTGGCCCTGTCTTGGTCCCTAACAGTCCTTGGGGTGACCAATCAATCCCACAGATGGTAAGGAAGCAGGGTCAGTACCCGGGAGCCCACCTGTCTGCCGTTGAGGAGAAACTACGATGATATCCATAAGGCCTTCCACATTCGCCAGCACTGTCTCCTTGTTCCGGCCTGAGTATTTGTCTACACGCTGGATTGACTTTGTCTGCCAGTCTGTCCAGTAGATCCACCTGTCTTGCTACTCAACAGGAGAACCCAAAAAAGAGTAAATATTATTCAGCAAGCAGACTCCTTCCTGTATAGCTTCTGTGCTTCAGCATGTGCCACTGCCTCTGGTGAAATGCCCTCTTCATCTCTTCCTCATCAAGTCTACTTCTGTGCATCACTAGACATGACATTGTCAAGGAAGTCTCCCCAAATCCAGATAGACTTCACCATTCTCTCCTCTAAACAGTTCTACACCTTGTAGTCACTCGCACAAGTTCATTTTTACACTCAAGCAATTTGTTTATAGGTCTGTCAGTCCTACCAGATTACGTTCTTCAAGGACAGGAATGTGTTCATCTCTGAATTTCTAGCACCTAACACTCAGTCTTCATTCAGTTGATTGAACGGCTCCCTATCTAGCAAATAGGAGTAAATTTGAAGGTTCTTCTAGGTTCCTGTTCCTCTGGGCCCTTTGCTCAGAGCACTGCCCCATATCCTCTGCTTTCTTCTGTGGGCAACTTTCTTCTAATGTAACGATGGCGAAATTCTCAACCAAAAGGGTTCCCATCCCCACCCAAGGGCATATATCAGAAACTCTGGGGAAACCTGTAGATTGAAAAAACTATATGTAGTATTACCCTGTCGTTTTCAAGTATGAAAAAAAAAGCCTATCATTAAGTAAAACCAGATAAAATCTTCTTAGCTAGTAGGATATAATACAGAATACAGACAGGGTGGATAATATTTGGCAAAAAGGGTCAAATTTATTTCTCTTTCTTTTGGTTCCTTTCTTCTTTCCTTTCTCCCTGTCTCTGTCTCTCTCTGACTCTCTCCTCTCTCAGATCGCATCTTGCTCTGTTGCCCAAGTTGGAGCACAGTGGTACAAATGCAGCTCACTGCAGCTCAACCTCTTAGGCTCAAGCGATCCTCCTGCATAGCTGAGACTACAGGTGTGTACCACCACACCTGGCTAATTAAAAAAATTCTTTTTGTAGAGACGGTCTCGCCATGTTGCCCAGGCTGGTTTCAAACTCCTGGGCTCAAGCGATACTCTGGCCTCAGCCTCTCAAAGTGGTGGGATTACAGGTATAAGCCACTGCACCCGGCCAAGATTTTTAAATGACTGAGAATTCCTGTTTTGGCCTCAAGCTTGGCAGGTCTTCTTTTCCTTGCTCAAATCATTTTTTGTGTTAGAACTCTCAAAAATGATAGCAAATAATAATTAAAATGGGTAGTGATAACATGCATGTGGTGCTTACTATGTGCCAGGTACTATGCTTATGCTTTGTGCATATTTCAGGAGGATACTATTATTAGGCTGATTTATTTTGTAGGTAACTGAAGCTAAGAGAGGTTCAGTCACTTCAGTTCAAAGTTACACAGTTATTTAATAATACAGATAGAACTTGAACGCAGGTACCTGGCACACTGATGGTATTAAATACTTACCAACTGGCTAGATGCCTCAAAATTCTGGCTTTTAGCCACTCCACCCTGTTGCCATTAAGTCAGCTGCCTAAGCCCAGATGCTAGGACCACAGCATTAGGATTAACTGGGGAACTTGTCAAAATGTATTTTGCTGTGCCCAGCCCTCATGAAACAGCTTCTAGAGTCCCTATAGTCAGGGCCTAGGAACCTGCATTTTAACAAGTGCCACATCTGATTCTGTATACCACTCTTTGAGAGCCACCCTTTGAATACTAGAACATGGGAATGGTAGGATAGGAGTAGCAGGGCACTCGGTGACCCTACCAACCTACCAAGGCTTCAGGACACAGGAAAAATCCCTGCAATGAACTTCCATAGCACGCCTGTTCAGTAGCAGCTACAGCTGAGGCTACTGACTTAGAACCCCAAAGAAACATCCCAGTCAAGGAGGTTTAGTTACCTCTCTCCTGAGCCAGTACCTGTGTGAGGGCAAAGGGGTGGGACACATGGCTGACCAAGACCTGCCGCAGTTTCCCATTGAGGTCAGCACTCTCGATCCGGTCCAGATGCGCATCCACCCAGTAGATCCTGCAAAGAAAACGAGAAGGGTAGCTGCTCCAAACGCTTGCCAGAAAGCCCAGCTTTTCCCCCTAAGAACCTATCTGTCCACTCCTGAGCTGAACTGGCAGGTGCTATGAGAACTCAAGAAGCATCCTTGATGAGGGGTCATAGTGAGTCCCAAAGCTGAAGAGGGGAGCTGGTGGCTCATGAGTGGGGAGGCCAAGGCTGCTCTGGGGAGGGGTAGAAAGTCTAGTGACCTCACAGGAACCACCACCCAGCCTCATCTTCAGGAACTTGATTGCTCTTTGACTCCTACCCAAGAATCAAAGCCCAAATTCTTACAAATGGTCTTTAAGAAGAGAGTTCAGTTGGCTGGGCATGGTGGCTCATGCCTGTAAATCCCAGCAGTTTGGGAGGCTGAGTTGGGCAGATCACTTTAGGTCAGGAGTTCGAGACCAGCCTGGCCAACATGGTGAAACCCTGTCTCTGCTGAAAATACAAAAATTAGGCATGGTGGCACATGCCTGTAATCCCAGCTACTTGGGAGGCTGTGGCACGAGAATTGCTTGGACCTAGGAGGCAGAGGTTGCAGTGAACTGAGATGGTGCCACTGCACTCCAGCCTGGGCAACAGAGTGAGACTCCATGCCCCACCCCCCAAAAAAGGAAGTGAGCTCAGTCCACGTAGACCTCATTGAGGTTCAAAGAAGGCATTCTACCTTCTTTCCAGAAGCCTTGGATTCCCTTCCCCTTCTTCTGGGCCAGAAGGGGGCACAGACTGCTTCAGAACCCCTTTCCCCCCACCCTCAGCATTTCTTATCTAGACAAGGAGCTGTATATTCTGGAGCCTGGGTCAGGCGTGGTGGCTCACACCTGAAATCCCAGCACTTTGGGAAGCCAAGGCAGTAGGATTGCTAGAGTCCAGGAATTCGAGACCAGCCTGGGCAACATAGCGAGATGCTGTCTCTACAAAAAATTTAAAAATTAGCTGGGCATGGTGGTGTGTGCCTAATAGTCCCAGCTACTCGAGAGGCTGAGGTAAGAGGATCGCTTGAGCTGGGGAGGTTCAGGCTGCAGAGAGCTGTGACTGCACCACTGAACTCCAGCCTGGGCAACAGAGCAAGATGCTATCTCAGCAAAGACAGAGTTCCAGAGCCTGAAGGGATCAGGATTTGTTATATTATAACAAATACAAGAATCATCCCTTAAATGAGCAGGGCTGTGGGACCTGTCGTTCAGCCTGAAGACATGCTCTGCCAAAGGCACTCAAATTAGGAACATGTAAACCAGCCAAACAAAACCCACCTCAGGGTTGAGGGCTGGATTTGGCAATCCCTGCTCTAAGAATACATTCCCTCATCCTTCTCAATGCTTCCTCTTCCCCACATACCAAGGAGCTTTCTATCTTTTCATTTTTCTCACTTTAATCTCAACCATCCTCTCCTCTGCCCACCCAATTTCCAGGAGGTTATTTGGTGCAGGACTCCCACCTGCGGGTATCATAGTCCAGGGTAAGGCCATTGGGCCAACCCAGGTCTGTGTTGATGAGGACCTTCCGCTCAGAACCATCCAGGTTTGCCCGTTCAATCTTGGCAATGTGGCCCCAGTCTGTCCAGAAGAGGTACCTGAGACACAACAGTGCCGTCATCATCAAAGCATGGGAAGACGGCACCCAGAGGCCAAGAGAACACAGAGGACCCACTAACACCATCTTTTCCACTTGCCCTTCTTCTTTGGATCTCTCTTCTGCTGGCCATAAACTTACCCCTTCCTGGGAAAAACCGCAATGGCCCGGGGCTCATCCAGGCTGTTGTTGATCAGCACTTTGCGGCAGGAACCATCCAGCCTGGATGCCTCAATGGTGTTGCGACCTGTGTCTGTCCAGTACAGGTTCCTGGCCACCCAGTCCACTGCCAGCCCATCAGTGGTCTTCAGCCCATGCCCGATCACTGTCTCCATGTTGCTGCCGTTCAGGTCTGCTCGCCTTGGGGAGAGCCCAGTGTTGGATGAGCAACCAGACTGACCCAGAATAGAGTAGAACTCCTTTAACCCATGTTCCCATAACTGGACCCCCACTAAATGTAAGCTCCACAGGGATGGAGATCAAGTATCTATGAGTACATTCCTCAGCACCCAGCATGACAGATGCTCAATAAAATAATTACAGAATGAATGAACCAGTTCTTAGGAGGACAGAGTATTTCCTGCTAACTGGAAATAATGGCGGCTGTCAGGGGATGCCTTGCTAGATGACAGGTGTATCATCCCCACATATTTTTGAGAAGAGACAAGGATTGCTAGGTGATGATTATAAGAAACACAGATTTGTCAAAACTTACCTGTGCATTTTTTAAAAATTAAAAACAAATGTAAATACAAATAGATATGAGGTTTCACCATGTTGCCTGGGCTGTTCTTGAACTCCTGGGCTCAAGCAATTCTCCCACCTTGGCCTCCCAAAGTGCTGGGATTACAGGCATGAGCCACCATGCCCGGCCCTACCTGTGCACTTTTGCAGAGGCCCTATAGCAGGAGGGAACTCTACCTCAGAATGGGGAGCATGTCACTGTCACCTAGGGAACTTCCCTAAACTGCATATGCCTACCTGTCCCCAGCTTGAGACTAATACATCCTTTGGGGAGAACAAAGGGGAATGTTCCCTGTTCCTCCTTGTGAGAAAATCTGCCATGGTAAACCACTCTTACTGGTGGCAGGGCATCATATTCCTAAGCTATGTTAGGGCCAAAAGTTTAAAGAATAAAAAAAAACAACAACAAAAATAAAAAACAACAGCTTTGTAAACCACCGTAAGCCTAGGCATTTGGGCGTGACTCCGTTATTGGAATACAGATACTGGTTACGTGGCCTACTCATCAGTAAGTCCTAGGGGACAATAGTAGGTGTGAAAGGCTCCAGGTCCCCCACCCTGACTTTACTTGGTTTTTTTTGGTTGTTGTTGTTTGTTTTACATAATAGGCTTCTGTGTAATCTCTAGACAAACAAAAGTTTGAAACTCTGTTCTAAATGACAACACTGCTAAGTGAGCAGGTCAGGATTAGAACTCACTATCCAAAGTGCCAAATCACTCATCCACTTAGCAGTCAGAACAGAACCTCACTCATGAGCGATCAGAAGCAAGTCTGTGTCCTCTAGAGGTCTCAGTATGGCTCATACCTGATAACATCCAGGAACACATCTGTGTAATAGACCTTTCCATCCACGCTGTCATAGTCTAGGGAGATGACATTGTTGAGCTCAGGAACAGGGACATGCACATCTGTGTTGTCACTGGTGTCCAGTGAGATACGCCGGATGGAGCCACGGCTGGAGAAGAGCAGGTAGGTCTCAGGAGAGGGATCACAGGTCTTCCCATCTCCCTTCAGCTGGATGCCAGTGGGGCAGGCACAGGAGAAGCCAGAAGGCCGAGGCAAGCACAGGTGGGAGCAGCCACCATTCCTCGAGCCGCACTTGTTAAAACCTGGTGATGAGAAGCACAGGTGTTCACACCTATCCTGGAACGTCATCTGAATCTTACAAAGGTCCCAGTTGCTTGTGGCTGACTCTGCTGTTCTAAGTGACAGGATTCAGTGCCTGGCTGGGTGAGGTAGAAGGAGGGTCTGCAGGAGGATCTCCAGGAGTCCTTTGAAGGTGACAGCATCATGCAGCTGTAGCACCAGCTATACTCAGAGAGAACACAGCCCAATCTTGGAAGGGAGTTTAGGCAGGTCACCGTCTTTCTGGCTGTAAACAAGTTCTGTGCTCTGGATATATCTCTGATATTGAGATGGCCCCAGAAAGCCAGAATCTCTGACTCACAGCCCCAGGGGTCCTTCTCACCTAGTGGCTGTGTCCGGTCCACAGCCTGGATGTCCATGAGGCCTGGCAGGTTAGACCTAACAAGGATGACATTGCTGCCGGTACCCTTGTCAGCACGGTGGATGCTCCTGGTCTGCCAGTCAGTCCAGTAGATATAGGAGCCGAGCAGGGTGAGGCCATATGGGTGCTGCACCGGTGATACCAACGTATGCCGATTGGCACCATTCAGGTCAGCAGCCTCGATTCGCTGCAGAGGAAGGAGAGGGTTGGGAGTGGTGATCAGCAGAACGGGAGCTCTGTGGAGATCCTAGGCAGGCCGTTCCCATCTTCCCAGGCTCCTGGGAAGCAGCAGGGGCACGGCTCTCACCTCGGTGTGTGCATCGGCCCATAGCAGTTGGGAGCTGGCCTTGTCCACCGTTAGTCCATTGGGCCATCCTAGGTTGTTATTGATGAGCACCGTGCGGTCTGAGCCATCCATTCCAGACCGCTCTAACTTGGCATTCTCCCCCCAGTCTGTCCAGTACATAAACCTGAGTGAGGAAGAATAAAAGCTAAACTAGCTAGTTATTCCAGCAGCTACCGTATACCATGAGTACCTAACAGTATGTCAAATACACTTGAGTACTTACAGTATGTCAGGCAAAATTTTTGCTTGACAAAATACTCTGCTAAATACTTCACATGCATTATCTCACTTGATCCTCATAAGGGCCGCAAGGTATATGTTCTCACTACCACCTCTATTTTATATAGGTAAGGAAGCTGAGAATCAGAAAGCTTAAATACTGGACCCAAGTGATATAGCTAATATGTGATGAAAACATTTCAATCCTCGTATTCTGATTCCAAGGCTCATGCTTTTAACTTCTACACTGTACCGTCACCCTGCAAGAAGTCACAAGGGAGTGAAAGAGCCCCAGGGAGGTCACGTTGTTCCTGTGATGCAAGCTTGCTCTCCACTGCCCACCTTCACCCCGTCATAACCCCTGCTGAGCTGCCCCCTCCACTACTCTCACCCCATCTCATGGTACAGTACGATGGCCCGGGGACTGTCAAGGTTCTGCCACACCAACACTTTCCGCATGGACCCATCCAGGTTGCCCACTTCAATCCGGTTTGTTCCCGTGTCTGTCCAGTACACTTTCCGGCCAATGGCGTCCACCGCAAGCCCATCTGTGGTCTGTAGCCCTGTGGGAAGTCAAAAGAGCACACTGGCTCCTACTTTGAAACAGATGGGCTATTTCCCCAGCCCTGTTGCCAGACAGGTGGTCTCTGGCCTGGGAGGAAGGCCCACCTGTGGTGATGATGTCCTCGTGCTGTGAGCCATCCAGACTGGCACGGCTGATCCTGTGCAGGGTGCTGTCAGACCAGTACACTTTTCCTGGAGAGGGAAAGCTTGGCTCAACCTAGACCCTCACCCCCCACTATGGGACATGCATAGCTGATCCATGTCCTGAAACACCAGAGCATGTCAGAGAGCCCTGGAGCCTCTAGCAGAGGAAATCAAGGAAAATGCAGAAATATCATAGCAGGATAGCTCTTGGCAGAGCTGGAATGAAGAGGGCCCCAAACCATGCTCTCACAACCAAAGAGAAACTGCTAGAGAGACAGGGACAGGGGCTACGTCAGAAGGAATGGGGACCCCTCAGGTTCCTGACAGGGGACAAAGGTGATGGGAAAGGAAGGACAGTCATTGCTGAAGGGCAGGGACAGAAGGCCAGTGGGAAGGGAGGGCCACACAGACCTTCCTGGGGGTCTACTCCAATGGCAATAGTGTTCTTCATGGTAATGTTGATTGGTACCACCACATCAGCAAAATAAGGGATGTCCAGGGAGACCATGCGAATGTCTATTCTCCTGGCGAAGATGAGGAAACTGTTCATGCCTACCCAGGTGGAGAGGAGGAAAGAGGATCACTCGAGCACCGCCATTAAGTGGATTTGGAATCAGGCAAACTGAAACTCATGCCCTGTCCCTGCCAGTTTCTAGCTATGTTATTCTAGGCAAGTTATTTAAATTATTATTTATTTATTTTATTTTATTATTATTTTTTGAGACGGACTCTCATTCAGTCGCCCAAGCTGGAGTGCAGTGACATGATCTTGGCTCACTGCAACTTCCGCCTCCTGGGTTCTTACAATTCTCCCGCCTCAGCCTCCCGAGTAGCTGGGACTACAAGTGCTCGCCGCCACACCTCGCTAATTTTTTGTATTTTAATAGAGACGGGGTTTCGCCGTGTTTGCCCAGGCTGGTCTTGAACTCCTGAGCTCAGGCAATCCGCCTGCTTCGGCCTCCCAAAGTGCTGGGATTACAGGCGTGAGCCTATTTTTATTTTTTTGAGATGAAGTTTTGCTCGTTGCCCAGACTGGAGTGCAATGATGCGATCTTGGCTCACCACAACCTCTGCCTCCTGGATTCAAATGATTCTCCGGTCTCAGCCTCCCAAGTAGCTGGGATTACAGGCATGCACCACCACACCCAGCTAATTTTGTATTTTTAGTAGAGACAGGGTTTCTCCATGTTGGTCAGACTAGTCTCGAACTCCCAACCTCAGGAGATCCACCCGCCTTGGCCTTCCAAAGTGCTGGGATTACAGGTGTGAGCCACTGTGCCCAGCTAAATTATTATTTTTTGAGACAGGGTCTCTCTGTGTCGCCCAGACTGGAGTGTGGTGGCAGGATCATGGCTTACTGCATCTTTGACCTCCTAAGCTAAAGCGATCCTCCCACCTCAGCCCCCTGAGGAGCTGGAACTACAGGCACATGCTACCATGCCCAGCTACTTTTTGTATTTTTTGTAGAGATGGCGTTTTGTCATGTTGCCCAGGCTGGTCTCGAACTCCTGGGCTCAAGCATCTGCCCACCTCGCCTCCCAAAGTGCTGGCATTACAGGCATGAGCCACCACTCTCAGCCTAAATTATTAAGCCTCAGTTTTCTTATCTATAAAATGGGAAAAATAATAGGGTGGCTTATAAGGGTTAAAAGAGATCATGTATATAAAGTACTTACCATTAGGTCTCACACATATTCATATTAATGCCTCTTTATTAAGAAAGTGGCTCTCTTTGAAGGACTCTTTACCATAAGATTGAGAGAAAAAAAGAAAGGGAATAAAGGGACCCCAGCAGCTTTACTCACAACCTGGGAGGCACAGTTCACAGCTCTTTTCTCACTCAAATTCCCAGGGAGGTTAGAGTTCAAATGCAGCCTACCATGCAGCATCTCCCAGGGAGAAACCTTGATTTCCAACATCTGGGTAACCAGGTCCTGCTTTTGGGACCCGCCAGTAAGGTTGTTACATAGTTTGTGCACTCCCAAAAGTGGCACATCTAAGGGGAGGGTACCGTGATGTTGTAGATATCATACACTTTTGTCTTTATTATACCAATTTGGGGCAGTTATTAGTGTCTTTTTTTTTTTTTTTTGAGACAGAGTCTCACTTTGTCACCTAGGCTGGAGTTTAGTGGCACAATCTCGGCTCACTGCAACCTCCGCCTCCTGGGTTCAAGAGATTCTCCTGCCTCAGCCTCCCGAGTAGCTGAGATTACAGGCATGTGCCACCACGCCCAGCTAATTTTTGTATTTTTAGTAGAGACAGTTTTTCCACGTTGGCCAGGTTGGTCTCAAACTCCTGACCTCAAGTCATCTGCTCCGCTCGGCCTACCAAAGTGCTGGGATTAGAGAAGTGAGCCACTGAGCCCAGCCAGAAGTGTCTTATTCCAACCAAATCAGTATATTATGACAATGTACTAACAGATGAGAGGAAAGTGTTTTGAGAAAGGAGCATCTTTATCTAATATGCATGAAGACACCATAAGACCTAGTTGGACCCTGCCTCCAGTCCTTTCTACCTGCTCCCCAGGGCCTCTCCCCAGGACCTCTCCCCAGACCCCTTCCCTTTTCTAAAAGTTCTGAGTCTCCCCTCTAAGCCTCTAGAAGCAGCAGGACTCATGGTTTCTCAGACCACAATGGAGCCCATCTGCAGGGAAGGAAGAGAGCCATTGTCCCCTCCTAGAGAGGCTGTATCTACATCTGTGATGCTTTGACTCACCTGGTGAGCAGGTCTTGCCATCAGACAGCAGGTTGATGCCTGTGGGGCAGGTACAGCTGAAGCCGCTCAGATTTGGAGACCTAAGACACAGGTGGCTACAGCCGCCATTCTCCATAGCACATGGTGTAGACACTGGGTAGAGAGGAGGGGCCATTCAATGGGGAGGGCTAGGGCATAGGAGGGCCAAAGAGAAGCCAATGTGAGCCAAGGGCTGCTCACCTGGGGGCCGCCGGCGGTGGAAGACATGGATGTCCATCAGGTTCTCCAGGTTTTCCTGCAGGGTTTCCCGGTCCAGTCCTGTTAGCCGGTCAGCGCTCTGTATACTTTTGGTCTGCCAGTCAGTCCAATAGATGCGCTCTCCATAGAGGGTCAGCCCAAATGGGTGGGGGAGCTGGCTTCCAATCAGCACCTGCCAGGGCCCCGACACTGTGTCATCTTCAACAAAGTCTGACAGTACGGAACAGTGGCAAAGAGCTCACTGTGGACTCAGAAAGTAGCTCTACCACTAGTACCTACTGTGTGACCTCCACTAAGAGCTACTTATAAAATTTCTCTGAGCCTTGCTCTATCCATCTGTGATTTGATTGTGCCTGGCTCTAAAGGTCATGTGATGGTTTTAATGGAAGATGGGAAGTCATCTTTTACTCACATCATCTGGAGGTATCTCAGCATAAATTACTTATTAAGTACCAAAGAAAAAAATAGCAACTTTACAGTGGACACTACCTTAACCATACAATGGGAGTAAATATTGCAATATGGAACAGGCCAACATCTGTGCCTACTGATGAGACACAATGAGAACTCAAGGGTATAACTTCACTTAGGGTAGTATTCCTGCTCCAAATGCACACTCTGAATCCAATCACAAGGAAACACTAGATAAACAAAGTTGAGAGACTTTGTAAAAAAAATAACTGGCCTTTACTCTTTAAAAAATGCAAATGTTGGCTGGGCATGGTGGCTCACGCCTGTAATCCCAGCACTTTGGGAGGCCGAGGTGGGTGGATCACCTGAGGTTAGGAGTTTGAGACCAGCCGGACCAACATGGTGAAATCTCATCTCAACTAAAAAACACAAAAATTAGCTCGGTGTGGTGATGGGCACCTGTAATCCCAGCTACTCAGGAGGCTGAGGCAGGAGAATTGGTTGAATCCAGGAGGAGGAAGTTGCAGTGAACCGAGATTGTACCATTGCACTCCAGCCTGGGTGACAGAGCAAGACTGTCTCAAAACAAAACAAACAAAAAATGCAAATGTCAAGAAAGACGCAGAAAAGCTGAGGAAATGTTCCAGATTAGAGATTAAGGAGACTAGATTAGCTGGGCCCAGTGGTGCATAGCTCCAGCTACTCAGGAGGCTAAGATGGGAGGATCACTCGAGCCCAGGTCAGCATGGACAACATAGCAAGACTGCAGTCTCAAAAAAAAAAAGCGAGGTGTGGTGGCTCATGCCTGTAAATCACTTTGGGAGGTCAAGGCAGGAGGACTGCTGAGCCTAGGAGTTCAAGAACAGCCTAGACAACAAAGTGAGACGCCATCTCTACAAAGAATAAAAAAATTAGCCCAGTGGCTTCAAACTCATAGGCTCCTGAGTAGCTAGGGTTCAGTAGTGTGTCTGTGATCTCAGCTACGTGGAAGGATGGCTTGGGCCCAGGAGGTCGAGGTTACAGTGGGCCATGTTTGTGCCACTGCACTCCCACCTGGGCCACAAAGTGGGTGTCTAAAAATAAATAAATAAATAAATAAAAATTAAAAGAGACATCATTACTAAACACAATGGGTGATCCTGATTTGATGCTAGATTTAAAAAGTAGGGGGGGAGCTATAAAGGACATTATTGAGGCAATTGGTAGTGAAATTGAACATGGACTATGATTAGACAGTAATATTGGGGCAGGCATGGTGGCTCACACCTGTAATGTCAACACTTTGGGAGGCTGAGGCAGAAGGATCGTTTGAGGCCAGGAATTTGAGACTAGCCTGGGTAATACAGGAAGTCTCTACCAAAAATAAAAGGGAAAGAAAAACTAGCTAGGCGCAGTGAGCCAATATTGTACCACTGCACTCCAGCCTGGGCAACAGAGCATGACTCTGTCTCTAAAAAAAAACAAAACCAACCAAAGAAAAAAGACAGTAATACTGGATCAATAGTAAATTTCCTGATTTTGATCATTGTACTGTAGTGATGTAAGACAACATCCTTGCTTTTAGGAAATGTGCACAGGAATAGTTCGGAGTCAAAGGCAGGCTGTCTCCAATCTAATCTCAGATGGCTCCAAAAAATAATAGTGAGTGTGTACAGAAATACAGTGATAACACAAATGTGGCAAATTTTTATTTATCTATTCTTTTTACTGTTCTTGCAACTTTTCTATAAGTTTGAAACTATACCAAAATAAAAACAGAGATCAATCACAGGCCCACAGCGCAATTGGTAATTAACAAGTGTTAGTTGTGCTGCAATTGGTAATTAACAAACATTAGTTGTGCTAGTTAACAAAAAAGTCTTTGCATTTCTACCTCCAGCCCATAATCTACACAAGTTCCTAGTTTCTTTTCACCATCAACCAGCAGCCCTTTCCCACCCCTGTCCCCAAGCTCTGGAGAGCACCCACAGCCTCACAGAAACACCACATGCCCCATGCTGGTCCCATAACCTCTGGGTCCTCTTATCTCTCAGTAGCTGCCAGCCGAAAAGTACTGTCCTGGAGACTGTCAAGGCTGTGGAAAAATGTTTTAGTGCCACCCTTACCTTCCTCTTGCTGCCATCCAGCCCAGAAAATTCAATTGTCTTCATGCCGGCATCAGCCCAGTATAGCCGCTGGGACCCGTAATCAATAGCTAACCCGTTAGGCCAGGTCAGATTGGAAGAGATAATGACTTGGCGGCCTGAGGCATCCATGCCAGCTCGTTCAATCTTGGGGCTTGCACCCCAGTCAGTCCAATACATGTACCTGGGCAAAGGCAAGGGAGGTCTTACAAGCCAGTTAATACCCAGCAGGGACTCAGAATACTAGGATCTCAGGGTTTCTGCCTGAAGTAACTGCCTCAGCCTCCCGCTTGTGTCCATCCCAGCCTTGGGCTCAGCACAATCTCTGAACACCTTGTCTTCTATCACCATCAAAAGGTACAGGGTCTTAATAAAAGCAGAGCCCATGGCTTAAGCAGAACTCAGCAAATTAGGTGTACATGGGAATAGAGAAAGATGAGGGGTGAAAATGAATAAGAAATGTTTCCTTAGCCAGCCGCCATGGTTCATGCCTATAATATTAGCACTTTGGGAGGCTGAGTTGAGAGTATCATTTGAGTCCAGAAGTTTGAGACCAGCCTGGCAACATAGTAGGATCCCATCTCTACCCCTGCCCCCCACCAAAAATAGCCAGATATGGTGGTACACATCTGTAGTCCCAGCTACTTGAGAGGCTGAGATAGGAGGATTGCTTGAATCCAGGAGGTCGAGGCTGCAGTGAGCCATGATTGGGCCACTGCAGTCCAGCCTGGGCAACAGAGTGAGACTCTGGCTCAAAAAAAAAAAAAAAAGAAATGTTTCCTTGACTTCATGGGTTACATCAGTGAACAGAACTCTATGTAACCAGTAAGAACAACAGAGGGCAGGTGCAGTGGCTCACACCTGTAATCCCAGCACTTTGGGAGGCTGAGGCAGGAAGACTGCTTGAGCCCAGGAGGTTGATGCTGCAGTGAGCCGTGATTGCACCACTGCACTCCAGTCTGGGCCACAGAGCAAGACCCTGTGTCAAAAAAATAAATAAACAAAACAAACAAACAACAACAAAAAACAAGGTAGATTTATACACTCAACTGAAAGGATACACAAGATACACAGGCAAACAAAAAAAAGTCACAAAAAGTATGCTATTTTTATAAAACCAAGACCATCACCATCAAAAACGAATGTTTACATACATTCAAAAGAAAACCTGGAAAAAAATACCCTAAACTGTTAACTTATTGCTGGAAAGCGAGATCACAGAGAATTTTTATTTTCTACAGATTTAATTTTTTTTTTTTTTTTGAGATGGAGTTTTGCTCTTGTTGCCCAGGCTGGAGTGCAATGGCACGATCCCAGCTCACAACCTCTGCCTCCCGGGTTCAAGCAATTCTCCTGCCTCAGCCTTCCAAGTAGCTAGGATTACAGGCATGCACCACCACACCTGGCTAATCTTGTATTTTTAGTAGAGATGGGGTTTTTCCTTGTTGGTCAGGCTGGTCTCGAACTCCTGATCTCAGGTGATCCGCCTGCTTCGGCCTCCCAAAGTGCTGGGATTACAGGCATGAGCCACGGCACCTGGCCAGATTTAAATTTTTTTTAACAATGAGTTACTTTTGTAAGTAAACTAACAATAAAAAAAGATAAGGAAAGAAAAAAATTGAAAAGTTTCTTTGTCCACAGAGGATACAAGGTTGTCACCAGCCTCTGTAGTTTCTACATCTGCTCTTCTTCCTTGGGCATAGCCATAAGATCTGGCCACTCTTCCTAACCTTCAGACTCCTCTCTGGAACTCAGATCTTGGAAGGGGTGGGTGGAGCTCATTCCCACAGGACAGCACTCACCCGCCCATGGGTTCCACCACAATGTCCCGAGGACGATCAAGGTTCTCCCAGATGAGTACTGTCCTCATGCTGCCATCTGTGTTGGCCACTTCAATCCGGTCTGTACCTACCAAGAAGGGATACAGAGATTAATTCTAGTCTTGTTCATTCATCCTCTTAACTTCCATGGCCAACATAAGAGCCTGGTATGTGCCAGTAGAGCCCAGAGTACGTGTTCGAATGATTTTATATATATATATATATATATATATATATATATATATATATATATATATATATATATTTTAACATGGAGTTTTACACTTGTTGCCCAGGCTGGAGTGCAATGGTGTGATTTCAGTTCACTGCA
>PVKP010016186.1:0-48735 GCA_004027715.1 Plecturocebus donacophilus | reverse complement strand
GCCTCTAAAACAAAATTATCTTAGGCATCAGAAATGACACTGTAGACAAATATTCAATGGCATGGAAAGATGTTCATGAATGAACAAGTACAAAATGAAGGTTCAGGAAGAGTTGATAGAGCTTGACACATTTATAAATGTGTGTGTGTTAAAAACAAGACTGGAAGTAAGTGTGCCTAGGCAATGGTTGCCTTGGGCTGACCCTGCTGATCTCCCCTGCTCTCACCTCCCCTTCCTGCAGTCCCTCATCAGCACAGCAGCCAGGGTGCTCCTGGTCAGATGCAAATCAGATCAAGTCACTCTAGTGCATCAGTTTCTCCGTTGGCTCCAAACTCATTTGGAAATGGGAGGGAAAGTCAAAGTTATTACTTAGAAATCTAGAAAGCTCTCCATGCTCTTTCCCTCAGCTCCACCTTCCTCTCCCATATCCTCTCTTCCCCAGCCTCCTACCCTCACTGGGCTCCTTCACAAAGATTTCCTTGCTGTGCCTTCAACAAATGGGGCATGCTCCTGCCTCTGGACCATTGCACGTGCCCTTCCTTCTGCCCAGAATATTCTTCCTCCAGTGGTCCACGTCTCCTTCCCTCACTGCCTGCAAGTGTTATTTCAGATGTCACCTTTCAGTGAATCCTTCCCGTTCATCATAGTGACCATGTTAATCACCACCCCACTGCTAGTTCATGCCCCTGTCCTCCTCTTCTTAGCGCTTATTACTAACATGCATGATAGACAGGGATTCCCGCTGGTTCTGTTCACTATTGGATATCCAGCACCTATAACAGTCTCTGAGCATAGTGGCCACTCAGTAAACATTTACTAGATGGATGAATTATTTTACTTTTTTTCCATTGCTAACTTATATGTTCTAAGATTTCTGCAGTTAACGTATCTTATTCTGCCAATAAGAAAAAGATCAATTTAAAAAATGAGTAGCATTTTATCTATATGTTTCCATTTTATGCCATTTCTGTTTTAACTCAAGATACTTGAATGTGATGGGCAGGAATAGAAAGCAGAGACAGTGAGATGAAGGGGGAGAGAGGGGGACAGACAGAACCTGCTATTTCAGGCCACATCTTGGATAGCAGCCAAGTCCTTTGCCAAATTGGGGGGCTGGAATTTAATACTACTGCTTATCCAGGAAGCCAACTTACTCATTTAAACCTAGGGCTAGAATATTTCAATACCAGCTGCTTCAATTTCTAGTAATTTCCAACATATTTTAATTGTTCAGGTTTCTAATAACATCAAACACATGTTTTCTCCAGCATGAGGAACACATTTAGTTCAAAAACAGCCAAAATGGAAAACACTGGAATACATGGGCAAGCCACAGGAGTGAACCAGCCCGCAGGTTAGCAATTTCCATATGGCTTACCCCATTTTCAACCAGGAGAAGAGGTTTATTTGCCATAATGGAGGCTCCGGACAGGTTTCTTGAGACACTCTTTATCAGGTCAAACACAAACCTGTTCTATGTTAACCTCCTCTGGGTAATATTATCCGGAGGTCTGGAGTGTATAGGAGAAGACGACTTGATTCTGACTTGGATTCAAAGATCACTCTGGAGAGGGACTGTGAATGTCCCAGGTCTGTCCTTGCTTTTCTCACATATCCTCTCTAAGAGACCTCTCTCTTCTATTCTAAGTTCTGGAATGCTGCTCAGCCCAATTCCACACGCCCGACCCAGCTCCCTTTCTTGAGTACCAAAGTCCATAGGACACTGGCTCTTGGATATTTCATACCCAGTCTGCCCATCATGGAACTCAGCATCTTCACCCTCACAGGGGGCTCTCCCCATGCTCTGTATCTCAACAGACAGCACCACTGTCCTTGCAATTTCCAAAGCAGAATCCTGGAGTTGCCCTTGACATCTCCCTCCTCTCACCCCATGCCTCCAACAAATCATCTATCCTCTGCCTTAAGAATCTCAAAAATCGATCCACGTTTTTCCATCAGTGCTTGTGTTTGGAGTGTGCTCCTCTTTCAACTGGATCACTGCAAGCAGCAGGCCCCAGGGTGGCCCTCCTCACACCCACCACAATCCATCCTCTGCAGTGGCTGGAGTGTCCTCTCACCACCGATGCTAGACCACATCACTCCTCGGTTTAAAATCCGTCAATGGCTCCCTCTTCACCTTGGGATAAAGTCCAGATGCCCTTCCATGATTTACAAGGGTGTGTGCAGAGTCATTAGAAGGTTGTAAAATCAATAACTAGCACTTAAAAAGTAGAATAGAATAGAAATACTTTAGAGTGGTTTGCACATGATGAGGGCAAGTGTTGTTTGTGACTGTGGATTCATGCCTAGGTGTGTGCCCTAAGTTTGATTGTAAGATGTATTTTTTTTTAAAACCGTGGATTGTAGTCAAGACAAGTCTGAAAAATACTAGTAGACAAGACCTTTTGGGATCTGGCCCGACTCTCTAGGATCCTCTCTTACTTCTCCCATTTTGCAACGTTCTCTGGTCACAATGTAGAATCTGCAATATCCAGACACATGCAGTACTTCAAACACGCA
This sequence comes from Plecturocebus donacophilus, assembly GCA_004027715.1. Lineage (NCBI taxonomy): Eukaryota > Metazoa > Chordata > Mammalia > Primates > Pitheciidae > Plecturocebus > Plecturocebus donacophilus. The sequence continues at coordinate 46,215 of PVKP010016186.1, read as the reverse complement.
GCTCCCACTCGCTCCAGCCCTTTGTGCATGCTGCTCTCTTTTCTTGCAGTTCCTTGCTTGCCCTGCATCTACTGAGCCCTGCCCCAGCCTTCCTTGAGCCCCAGGCAGGGGTCGATCACTGCCTTATGTCACACTCACACTGTCGTGCTTCCCCTGATTTGTGTCTATCTTTTCAGGGCAGGAATCATGTCTATCTTTTCACCTGTGTCCCCAGCACATTGCAGAGTGGCCAACATACCAAAGGTACTAACAACCTTGTTTTGGATGAGCAAACAAATGAGTCTATTCATTAACTCAGGGGTTGTTCACCGAGGATTTCTTGGGCCTCTCTGATGTGCTAGACCCTGTGGACACATAGAAATAAATGAGACTGCATTCCTGCCTCAAATTCAAAGAATATGTCCCTGACCTCTCCCAAAGAAAGGCTCTCAGGCAAGCTCATGAGCAAAGCATGCTACAAAGGCGATGCCTCCTAGAGGAGGAAGGAAGGTTCTTTTGAGCTCCCACAAATGGAAATTAAATAAAACCTCCCCTAGCCACATGCCTTTACCCCAAATTTCATTACCAGATACGAGCCCCCTGGTTCATGCTGAACTGTAATGTTTTGGGGCGATGAGAAGGTGTCATTCCTTGGGCCTCAGCCAGAGATAGAGTTTGCCAAGCTCCTGTACTACCCCAGGGAGAAGGAATACATTATCAACCTCAGTTATTCACACCTTATGATGGATAACTTTTTGTTCTGAAATAAAGCAATGTTGAGCAGAAGGGGAGGAGCTGGAGAGTTTCAGCTCTTGAGACCAGGTGTGTCATAGAGGAGAAGGAGCGAGAAAGAGGAACTGGAAGGAGACTCTCCTCTTCTGCCTCAGCATGCCGGAGACCACGGGCTTTGACATCAGCCAACCTGAGTCCTGATCTTGCCCTGGCCCTGCCTGCTTGGGTAGCTGTGGCCAAGGTACCTAAACTTTCAGAATCAGTTTGCTTATCTATAAGAGGGGAGGAAATATCTGTGCCCAAGCTTGTGGGAAGGATGAAAACAAAATGTGGAGGCTAACTCTCCATGTGGGCTTTCCATGCATGGTGCCCATGGTTATGAAGACAGCTGGGGCAACACTCAAAATGGTTATGAGGGAGGACATGTGGGCTGTCCACATGTCGGGGGAGAGCCCACAGTGGGGGGACCCTGGGTGGGAAACAGGCTCAGGTAACTGTCACACACCCTGGAGCAAAGAGTGGGTCATAGGCCAGTTGTAAGAATGAAAAGCACCACAGCCCATGATTAAGAAGATAAAGAGGGACTTTTGCAGACCATTAAGCCACAAGGCACTTTTTGGATTTGTTTCATGTGATCTTTTCTTTACATACGTTATGAGCTTCTGAGTCCGGCAAACCTGCCACCAGCAATGGAAAGCTTTCTGCAGTGACCACGCGGATTGGGGGAAATAGTTAAAGGAGTGAGTACGGCTGCTTCTTCTCCCTCTGGGCCTTGCAGTCCTTCTGCTTATCTGATGTGAATGTGCCTCGGGAGCATCCCAGGACGGCCGGCGTGTTCTCCATTTCCTGACCTGCTGGAAGAGCAGGAAATGAGAGAGTAGGCGAGGCCAGCCAGTCCCAGGGAAATGGGATACCCGAGGTCTTTGTTCAAAATAACTTCCATCGATACCTTGGAGAAGCTAATATAAACCATGCGAGGGCGTCTTTGTGTTTCTGAAAACATTTAATATAAAACATGCACAAAACAGTCTTTGGGCTTTGAAGGAAAGGTGGTTTGTGTTCCCCAGAGCAAGTCAGAGTCATATTTTCATGGAGTTTCTATAACAAGTTTGTAAGAATGAGGAAAATGAGGGGCCCACTTGGCTCTTTCCATGTTGGAGTGAAGGGGAGTGAAAAGTGGGGTGCACTGTACAGGCAGGACTAACTGGAGGCTCACCACGGTGGATGTGTTGGTAAAGTGGTAAATTTGTGTGCCAGCTTGGTGAGACCACAATACCTACTCAGTCAACATCAATCAGAATGTTGCTGTGAAGGTATATTTTGGATGAGATGAACATTTAATTCAGTAAACTTTGAGTAAATCAGATGACCCTCCATAATGTGAGGGAATCTCATCCCGTCAGTGGGAGGGAAAAACACTGAGCTTCCCTGAGAAAGAGAGAAGAGAGAATTCTGCTTTTTCGGATCGCCTTCCACTTAGCCACAACATCCACCCTTCCTGGGAGGTGCCTGCTGCTGGCCTGCCCTACAGATTTCAGACTTGCAGCCTTCACAATTTCACAAGCCAATCTTTAAAATAAATGTATCTCTTTGTCTACACATCCAATTGGTTCTGCTTCCCTGGAGAACCTTGACTAATACAGAGCTGAACACCCCACTCCCACTCCAGGTAGGAAGCAGGTGGTCAGGGTGAGAAGGGACCAGGGAACGAGGGTATTTATTGGTGAGGGATAGTGGATCCAGGTTAGTATCAGGGTAGTAGGAATCATAAATGGTTCTTACGTCCCTCCACCCCCCAACAAGCTAGGAAATAAATAGCAAGCTGGTTCTAAAAGGTTCATGGTCACACATCCATCCGTTCATTCCTTCTTTCATGTAACAAAATCGTGATTCCAAGGCCCTCTCTAGGTGCTGAGGGGTAGCAGTGAGCAAAGCAGGCCCTGCTGTCCTAGCGCTTAAGGTCTAGCAGAGAAGTGACCATACACTGCTAAGTCAGGATTTGAAGAGGAAGAAAGGGAAAGGATAGAGATAAATGGACTGCTTATCTTAAGGCCCCTTTTTTGGTGGCACACACTGGGCTAGGTCAATAAGAAAGACACAGTCCTTCCTTCAAGGAGGTTTTCTGAGGGAGGCCAGTGAGTTACTAGGCCGCTGAAATGCAAGTTCTGTACAGGGACCACACAGCATTCTGTGAGGCCACCGTGTTCTCAGGAATTACCAGCACTTAGGACTCACTCCTGGGAGAAGTGTCCTCAGAGCCTGCAAGCAGCTGCAACCCTGCTCAGGTCTCCCTTTACGGAAGATACACACAGCAGCAGACTTACGCACCTGTGAAGCCCCCCAGGTGGGCTCCCGGGGGCTCTGTGTCACTCAGCCATTCTTCCTGGGTGCTGCTTCCTGATGTCTTTGCTTATTGAGTTGGTCCAGACTAGAAGGCTGCCTCCTCCCTGATTCAGATTCATGTAGGTCTGTATGCTTTCTAATCTAGGACATAAGTAACATCTCCATCCTTCCGCATAGAAAAGCCCCAGCCAGTCAAGGGGGTGGGAAAGAGGAGAGCATAAAGCTGCAGTTGAGATGAGAGGGAAAAACAGGCTGTGGTTTCCTGCCGTACAAACTAGGGCCCCCATGATCTGTGGTCTCTCCAGTCAGGCAGACTCCAGAAATCAACAGAGGGGATGCGCCTAAGGCTGGCTTGGTGGCAGTGGCGGCTCTGAGCTGAAAGAGAAGCGTTTTTCCTTGCCAGTGACTAACTTGTAGACCGCACACACTGAGCAGGGGCTGATGAGCCTTCTCTGTTGTAACTGTTCCTCAAGCCAAGGCTTGACCACAGCATTAGCAACATTTGCAACGTGTGTGTCTTCTTCAGAGCTCTTTCATTTTGCTTGAATGCCTAAGGGAAATGTCCCCTTAATTGCTACAGATGTGGTGGCAACTCTCTCTTGTATTTTGCACAACATAGTGATGGAGGAAGCCCAGTTGGAAAGAAGCAAAGCATTAGTGACAACTGCAAATGGAATGAATGATCACACCCCAGCAAGAGCAGAGGCCGCAAGGGAGCAAAGAGGTAGCACTGAGAACACATAAGACTAATACTTTATCTGGTGGATTAGGCCTTAGTTGAGAGAAGGGATCACGTCTATTTCTTTTATATTCCTTCTACCGAGGATATTAGAGAGATTTATGTGAGTGAACACAGTCGCTATTTATTAGATTAAAATGTGCTATGGTAAGCTCTTAATTTTCTGCATCAATGGCAGTAGGCATTTCTGGGCAGCAGAAGTAGTAATAATAATGATAATGATATTAATGCTACTACGACCTAAAGACTTAAACCTTAAGACCTGAAACTCTGGAACTCCCAAAATATAGCACAGGGGAAAGTTCCATGACACTGAATTTGGCAGTGATGTCTTAGACATGACACCACAACCACAAAAAAAAAATCAAATTACCTAGTTTTAAAATGAGCAAAGAATTTGAAAAGACATCTCTACAAAGAAGATATGCCAAAAGGCAATAGGCATATAGAACAATGTTCAACACCACTAGAAATCCAGAAAACGCAAATCGAAACCATGATAAGGCTGGGCGCAGTGGCTCGCACCTGTGGTCCCAGTTACTAACAGGGCCGAGGCAGAAGGATCGCTTGAACCTGGGAGGCGGAGGTTGCAGTGAGCCGAGATCGTGCCATTGCATTCCAGCCTGGGTGACTGAGCGAGACCTTGTCTAGAGAATAAATAAATAAATAAATATTTTTAAAAGATAAAATTGAATGCATTCCTTATACTCTTCACTATAAGAAATGAAACTGGCCAGGTGCAGTAACTCATGTCTGTAATTCTAGAACTTTGGGAGGCTGAGGTGGGCAGATCACTTGAGGTCGGGGGTTTGAGACCAGCCTGACCAACATGCAGAACCCCATCTCTACTAAAAATACAGAAATTAACTGGGCTTGGCAGCATGTACCTGCAGTCCCAGCTACTAAGGGGGTTGAGGCAGGAAGATCACTTGAACCGGGAGGCAGAGGTTGCGGTGAGCTGAGATCATGCCACTGCATTCCAGTCTAACCACTGCACTCCAGTCCAGACCAAGACTCCGTCTCAAAAACAAAAACAAAAAAACCACAACAAGATATCACCTCCATATCACCATTTGGATGACCACTACAAACAACAAAAACAACTAGAAAATAGGAAGAGTTATTGAGGATGTGGAGAATTGGAACCCTTGTGCACTGTGGTGGGAGTGTAAATTGGTGTGGTCATTACGGAAAACAGTATGGCGGTTCCTCAACACATTAAAAATAGGATTACCATGTGATCCAACAATGCTACTTGTGAGTATATGCCCAAAGAAGTGAAAGCAAGATCTTGATCAGATATTTGTACATCCATACTCATAGCAGCATTGTTCACAATAGCCAAGAGGTAGAAACAACTTGTGTCCATTGATGAATAAATGGATAAAGAAAATGTGGTCTTTTTTCACACAATGGAATATTATTCAGCCTTAAAGAGGAAGAAAATTCTGACATATGTTACAATATCAATGAAGTTTGAGACATTATGCTGAGTGAAATAATCCAGTCACAAAAAGAAAAATGCAGTATGATTTCACTTATATGAGGTACCTCTATAAGTCAAATTTACTGAAAAAGTAAAAGGATGGTAAGCAGTGGCTGAAGAATTAGAAAATAGAGAACTATTGTTTAATTGGTATAGAATTACAGTTTTACAAAACAAAAAGAGTTCCAGAGATTGGTTGTACAACAATGTGAATGTACTTAATGCCACTGAACTGTACATTTTTAAATGGTTGACAGCAAATTTTAGAGTATGTGCTTTTTTTACCACCATTAAAAATGCATTAATTCAAATTTTTTGAAAAAAGAAATGGTTACTGTTTATAATTACTATGTGTCAGGCAGGGAACCACGCTTCTCACCTATAACATTGTATATGATCATTACAACGACTGTACAGCATCCCTCGGGGGTAGTGACTATTAGTTAACCCATTTTGCAGAGAAAGTAACTAAAGCTTAGAGAACAAATGGTGTACCCAAGGTCACACACTGGTCAGTGGAAAGCGTGCGGTCATTATGAAAACTGGTCATTATGGTTGAGTGAATTATACAACTAATAAGGACTCAGCTGGGCTTAGACCTCACTCCAAGTTGGGTATCATATTTTGGGACAGTCAGAGAGGCTAGGGTGGGGTGGCATTTTCTGACCTTCACATGGGACTAAGGCATCTTTTTCTCCCAATGAGGAGTGCTTCATGATCAGAGAGACAGGCTGCATGGCTCATTATTTTGGAACCAGGGGTAGGTTATAGGTCTTGCGAACTATTAGGGGGATATATTTCTAAGTCAATGCAGAGGGTTTGGGGAAGGTAGTGTGGCATGAGGGACCCAGTTTCCAGAAGCAACAGATAGGAGGTTAGTTTCCAGTGATGCCAATGTCTGCGAAACCCATGCACCAAAGAGAAAGAAATGGAAAGCGGCATTCATATGAATGAGAGCCTGTGTTACGGCGTTTACTGATCTCATTTAATTCTCAGAGAAAGTCATGAATCAGGGTTCTCATCACAACGCAACAGATGATAAAATTGAGGCTCACAGCAGTTCAGGAGCTCACCCCAGGTGCCATGGTTGGTATGCAGCAGAACTGGTACTATATCTCAGGTGTTTGGAGTGCTGGCTGTTCTCCCTGCAAATCCACACAGAGAACCTTTGACTATCACAGCTGTCTACACTTTTCTGGTCAACTTGCCCTCCCTCTCTCCCAGAGGGGCCCTTTCTACCTTCTCCTCTCTCTTCAATCCTCATCATCTCTCCCATACCCCTGTGCTGTGTGACTTGCTTCCAGCCTAACAGAGTCAGTGGAAGCAACAAGAATAGAGCCTCCCCAGGCTGTGCCCAAACCCAGCATGCTAATTGCATCTGCCCTCTCCCGGCCCTCTCCTGGCCACGGCTGAACTGTCTTTGGTCCTGAGGCCATCCCCTCCCAACAAGGACACTGTTCCAGCACATCTCCTTTCTGTCTCTTATATTGTTCATTTCCCTTCACTATTGGCTCACTCCCATCAAAGCACAAATATACAACATCATGTAATTTTTTTTTTTAACAGAGTCAGGATCTTGCTCTGTCACCCAGGTTGGAGTGCAGTGGCATGATTACAGCTCACTGCATCCTCGACTTCCTGCGCTCAAGTGATCCTCCTGCCTCAGCCTGCCACGTAGCTGGGACTTCAGGTGTGTTCCATCATGCCAGGCTAATTTTTTTATATTTGTAGAGATGGTGTCTTACTATGTTGCTCAGGCTGGTCTTGAACTCCTAGGCTTATGCAATACTCCCACCTCAGCCTCCCAAGTAGCTGGGACTAAAGGGAATGCCATCATGCTGGGCTATTTTTCAGTAGAGACCAGATCTTGCTGTGGTGCTGAGGCTAGCATCTCACATTTTTGAAAGCCCTCCCTGGATTTCATAGTACCCACTACCCAGTGTACAGCAAAGCTCCTTGAAAGAGTTGTCTCTGCTCTTTGTTTCCTCTCCTTTTTCTATTCTCTCTTGACTCCTGTCATGTTCTCCTCCCGCCACTGCCACAAAACTGCTCTGTTTGACGTTACCTCATGACCTCCAAAGAAGACATCCCAACGTATTTCACACCCGTGCAGGTCATTTTCAACCTGCACCTCTATACAGCACAATTATAGCCAGCAATAATCTTTGTTTCCTTGATTCATTCTCTAATTTAAACACAACTAAAAAAGAATAAATTTCCACTTCAAAGCTATTCAAATTCAGTATATTTCATGATGAAAATTTGCACTTAGGCGACCAAAACGTTGCACCTTGCAGTTTGCACGCTCTTTTACTGTCCTAAATTTGAAACACAAATGAAAACGTCAGTTGGTTACACAGAATGACAGAATGAAGTAACTCAAGCTCTGTTTGTTTAGAGACAAGATTTCACTCTGTCACTGATATGGTTTGGCTCTGTGTCCCTACTCAAATCTCATGTTGAATTGTAGTCCCCACATGTCAGGGGAGGGGCCTAACAGGGAGTGATTGGATCATGGAGGTGGATTTCCTCTTCACTGTTCTCCTGACAGTGAGTGAGTTCTCGCGAGATCTGATGGTTTAATAGTGTGGGCTCTCCCCCTCCCCACTCGTACTCTCTCTCCCTCTCTCCTGCTTCACCATGGTAAGATGTGCTTATTTCCCCTTCGCCTTCCTCCATTGTAAGTTTCCTGAGGCATCCCAACCATGCTTCTGTACAGCCAGCAGAACTGTGAGTCAATTAAACCTCTTTTCCTCATAAATACCCAGTCTCAGTCAGTTCTTTATAGCAGTGTAAAAGTGGACTAACTCACCCAGGCTGGAATGCAGTGGTGTCATTATGGCTCACTGCAGGCTTGAACTCCTGTGCTCAAGTAATCCTCCCACCTCAGCCTCCATAGTAGCCAGGAATACAGGCAAGCATCACCATGTCTGGCTAATTTTTAAGTTTTTTTGTTAAGATGGAGTCTTGCTATGTCATGCAGGCTGGTCTGTGTTTGTTTGGACAATCTCTGTGCTGTCATTGTCAACGGCAAATCTGTTTAAATGTAGGAATATGGTCTCACAGGGGCTGGAGATGGTGAATTGGGCTCAAATCGGTTTAGATTGCTGCAAACGACTCTAGAAGCAAACAATGTAGCTGAGTATGCATCTGGAGGGCTGACTATATACTGGTCGTTCTCTCAGGATACCATTTTATTAAGGGAAACTAACACAAATGTGCTAATTTGAAGATTTTACATGTGTTATTTAAACCCAATAACAACTGCAACAGTGTTTAGAACTTAGACCAACTAAAGATTTTTTTAAGTTACATTGTTCAGAATTGCCACTGCATGATTAGGATAAAAAGAAGGCTCATTTTTAGTCAGTTAATAGTTAGTTTTAAATTCTGTCGAGAAAACATACCCCCTACTCCTACTCCTGGGGAAGACCCCCTCCTGCCCTCCCTTCCATACTGCCAAACCCAATGGTCACTTCTCAGCCCTCTTCCTAGCTGACCTGGCCACAGCATTGAACACAATTCCTTCTTCCTAAAACACTTTCTTCACATGGTCTCTGGTCCCCCAATGTCTCTGGGTTTTCCTTCTAGCTGCTCCTTCTCAGTCTCTGTATTGGATCCTCCTCATTTTCACAGACTCTAAATACTGAAATCACAAGGTTCAGTCTTCAGACGTCTCATTCTGTAGGTGATCTCCTAAAGTCCCAAGGCTTACTAACTGGTAATTTTGTGGAGACTATTTTCTCTGGCCATTTAAGGACATCTGTGTGCTGGATGCTTTAAAATTTGTATCTCCCAGTTGAGACTTCCTCTCTGAACTCAGATACTTTTATATTTAAGAGATGGGAATCTCACTCCATCACCCAGACTAGAGTGCATTGGTATGATCACAGCTCACTGCAGCCTCCAACTTCTGAGCTCAAGCAATCCTCCCACTTCAGCCTTCTGAGTAGCTGGGACTACAGGTATGTGACACCATGCATGACTAATTTAAAAAAAAATTATTTATAGAGACGGAGTCTCACTTTGTTGCCCAAACTAGTCTCAAATTAGTAGCCCCAAGTGATCCTCCCACCTTGGTCTCTCTAAAGCCCTGGGATTACAGGTGTGAGCCATTGTGCTGGGGGCAGATACTTATATTTAATAAATATGTTCTCAACACCTCCACCAGGACGTCTTGCTGGTGCCTCAAACTCACTCCTTGCCCCATCCAAATCCAGCTCTGTATCTAGTCTTGTCTCTGGGCAGATGGCAACTTTAGTTTTCATGTGGTTTAAACCAAATCCTTGTATTAATACTTTGCTCCTCTTTCTCTTATACCCTACATCTAACCCATCAGCAAATCCTGTTCACTTCACCTTTAAAATATATCCAGAATCTCCTGACTGACTCTCACCCCTGCAGTCTGTTCAAGCCACCATCGCAGCAGCTTGGATTATTGCAGTAGCCTCCTGTCTCTATTCCTGCTCCTCTACATAGAAGCGAGGGTGGTCTTTTCAAAATGTAAGGGAAATCGCTTATCCCTTTGCTCAAAATCCTCTTTCCATCTCACTCAGAACAAATTCCAATACCTTTACCAAAGCCTTTTAGGCCCATTAATAATAATCCAGCACTATCCAAACCTCCAGCCACGATGTACTCTTACCCACTATCATTCTCTAGTCTGCTCACTCTCTGCAGCCATAATGCTTCCTTAATGCTTCTCAAAACTCTCAGTTACATTATTATCTCAGAGCCTTTGCACCAGCTTTCACTCCTTCCTGGAACACTGTTTCCCCAGCTACCTTCAAAGTTCACTTCATCATTTTTTTTACTCTACTTAACAATCACGTGTTCAGAAAGGCTTGTCTTTTTAAACATTTTGTATTTTTGTGGGTCGATAGTAAGCCTATGTATTCATGGGTTACATGAGATGCTTTGATACAGGCATGCAATCCGTAATAATCACATCATGGAAAATGGAGTATCCATCACCTCAAGCACTGATCCTTTGTATTAGTGTTACAAACAATCCAATTATACTCTTTTATTTTAGAATGTACAATTAAATTCTTATTGACTATAGTCACTGTATTAGTCCATTTTCATGCTGCTGGTAAAGACATACCACGACTGGGAAATTTACATAAGAAAGAGGTTTAATGGACTTACAGTTACATATGGCTGAGGATATCTCACAATCATGGTGGAAGGTGAAAGGCATGTCTTACATGGTGGCAGACAAGAAAAGAGAGATTATGCAGGGAAACTCCCCTTTTTAAAACCATAAGATCTCATGAGACTTATTCACTAATCATGAGAACCACATGAGAAAGACCTGCCCCCATGATTTAATTACCTCCCACCAGGTCCCTCCCACAACACTTGGGAACTCAAGATGAGATTTGGGTGGGGACACAGCCAAACCATATCAGTCACCCTGTTGTGCTATCAAATACTAGGTCTTATTTATTCTTTTTATTTTTTATATATTTTTGTACCCATTAACCATCCCCATCTCCCCACTACCCTTCCAAGCCTCTGGTAAGCAACCTCCTACTCTCTAACTCCATGAGTTCAGTTGTTTTGATTCGTAGCTCCCACAGATAAGTGAGCATATGTGATGCTTGTCTTTCTGTGCCTGTGTCTTTCTGTGTCTTTCTTATTTCACTTTATATAATGACCTTCAGTTCCAACCCATTTTTGCAAATGACTCAGTCTCATTCTTTCTTATGGCTGAATAGTACTCCATTGTGTATATGTACCATATTTTCTTTAGCCATTCATCTGTTTTTGGACACTTAAGGTTGCTTACAAATCTTGGCTATTGTGAACAGTTTTGCAACAAACATGGGAGTGCAGACGTCTCTTCAAGATACTGATTTCCTTTCTTTTGGGTATATGTCCAACAGGGGATCACTGCACTGTATGGTAACTCTATTTTTAGTTTTTTGAGGAACCTCCTAACTGTTCTCTATAGTGGTTGTACTAACTTACATTACTATGTACAGTGTAGGAGAGTTCCCTTTTTGTCACATCCTCACCGGCATTTGTTATGGCCTGTCTTTTGGATAAAAGCCATTTTAACTGGGATGAGATGAGATCTCGTTGTAGTTTTGATTTGCATTTCTCTGATGATCAGTGACATCGAGCACCTTTTCATATACTTGTGTGCCATTTGTATGTCTTCTTTTGAGAATTGTTTATTCAAATCTTTTGCCAATTTTTAAATTGGACTATTAGATTTTTTTCTTATGGAGTTGTAGACTCCTTAAATATTTTGAGCTCCTTAAACATTCCAGTTATTAATCCATTGTAAGATGGGTAGTTTGCAAATATTTTCTCCCATTCTGTGGGTTGTCTCTTCACTTTGTTGATTGTTTCCTTTGCTGTGAAAAACCTTTTAACTTCATGTGATCCCATTTGTCTGTTTTGCTTTGGTTACCTGTGGAGTACTGCTTGTGGAGTAGTGCTCAAGAAATGTTTGCCCAGACCATGTCCTGGAGAGTTTCCCCAATGTTTTCTTATAGTAGTTTCATAGTTTGAGGCCTTAGATTTAAGTTTTCACTCCACTTTGGTTTGACTTTCTGATATGGCAAGAGACAAGGATCTAGTTTCATTCTGCACAGGAATGTTCAGTTTCCCTACCACTATTTATTGAAGAGACTGTCCTTTCCCCAGTGTATGTTCTTGGTACCTTTGTTGAAAATGAGTTCACTGCAGCTGTATGGATTTGTTTCTTGGTTCTCTATTCTGTTTTATTGGTCTATGTGTCTGTTTTTATGCAATTACCATGCTGCTTTGGTTACTATAGCTCTGTAGTATAATTTGAAGTCAAATAATGTGATTCCTCCAGTTTTGTTCTTTTTGCTTGAGATAGCTTTGGCTATTCTGCATCTTTTGTGGTTCCATATAAACTTTAGGATTGATTTTTCTATTTATGTGAAGAATGTCATTGGTATTTTGATAGGGATTGCACTGAATCTATAGATTGCCTTGGGAAGTATGGATATTTTAAAAATATTGATTCTTTCAATCCATGAATATGGAATATCTTTGCATTGTTTGTGGCTTCTTCAATTTCTTTCATCAATGTATTACAGTTTTCATTGTAGAGGTCTTTCACTTCTTTGGTTAAGCTTATTCCTTAGTATTTAATTTTATTTGTGGCTATCGCAAATGGGATTACTCTTTATTTTTTTTTCAGATCGTTCACTTTGGCATATAGAAATGCTACTGATTTTTGTATGTTGATTTTGTATCCTGCAATTTTACTAAATGTATTAATTCTAATTGTTTTTGGTGGCAGTTTTAGGTTTTCCTAAATATAAAATTGTATCATCTGAAAACAAGGATCATTTGACTTCGTCTAGAAAGATCTTTCTTGACCAACATATGCCCCATCACTCTCATCTCCTTATCTAGCTTCGTTTTTCTTCTTAGCCCTTGCCACTAGGTGATGTCTTAAATATCCATTATTATGTTGCTCACTTTAAAGTGTCCCAGGCATGAGCCTGATTACTTGACTGATGACCTCCTTCAAGGCTTAGGTCCAAGGGCATTCGGAGGTCTCAGCAGATATTGTCAATTGATCATAGCCCTGTGTGTGGTCTCCAAAGTGTTTGTGATTCACAGGCATGATGGAGAGCACTGACATGTGAGAGGGCATTTCTTGTGCCATCCCTAGTTGAAAACAAGTCCAATGTATACATCACATTCCTATGCTCAATGCTGATGTTGTAGTTTGAAATTTGCCTGATGGGTTGATCCAGAGGCTAAGATGGGTTGGGTTGGGGGAAGATGATACTCTTGACCTCCTAAACTACCCCCTACAGAGATGGCTCACTGTACTGCGATTCCCCCAATGCCTCAGAAAAGCTTGAGGCCCCTAGCCATCCCCAATTCCCTGAGAATTCAGAGACCAAAAATCATTCCTCTTCTTTTCTCCCTGCCTCAGTACTTTCCAGCAGGTGTTCTGGAGAACAATACTCTTCTCTGAGTTCAATCTCTGTTGCCCTCATTGTCATCTCCTCTTACATCTGTCAGACTTCTCTTACACAACATGCCCAGACCAACTTTATGCTCTTCGCCTCTGAGCAGAAACCCTGCTCTTCCAGTCTCCCCTTCAGCAAATGGCCTCACTGTCCATCTATTGCCTGAGAACTTCGGAGTTAGCCTAGACGTTATACTCCCTCCTCATTTATCCCCCACACCTGTTGATTGTATCTGTCAATCTTCTTTTCCTGTCCATTTCTCTCTAGACCACAATCGTAGGGTGAGTTATCATCTGAATTTCCATATTAAGGATTCTGAGACGTTCTGCAGGGAGGAAACTCTATTAACTTGGTTAACTCAGGGTTTCCAAATCATATTTGACAAAAAACACTTGATCCCTGCAGCATATCTCCCAAGACTGTGTGCCGAGGAGCACTTTTTTTTGAGACACGCCCCTGATTTGTCTCCAGAGTTGGGAAAGTCCTATAGGATTTCCACTCTGTGCTGATCAGGAGCTGTTTAGAGGGTTTGGTAATGTGATATGGCTTCCTTTGCCCCACAGTGCCATGCTGTGGGGTGCAGAAGTGAACACCTTTCTGTAACTCAGGATCTGTAACACATCTGTTCAGCTCTTTACTCAGATGGCTCTGCCCACATTTTCTTTCCTTGTTTTTTTCTGGGGTACATACAATGAAAGACACTCCAGTCTCCAGGTGAAGGATGTGTCCATGTCATCACCATACCCTTCCCTCTACTGCCTGACCTGCAGTATTCCAATCCTAAACAATACTCACCCACTTAGTGATTTTTAACTAGCACATTCCATCAGCTTTGTTATTTACATACACATTTATGTATTCAGTCAGTGTTTATTGTGCCAGAGAGACACTATTTTAGATGCTGGGGATACAGTGGTGAACAAAATTGTTAAAGTCCCTGCATTCACTGAAATAATGGGGAGAGAAATAATAAATGGAGCAATAAAACAAATAAATGTGAAAATGACCAGGTGATGGTAATAAAGATAAAGCAGGAGCTAGCGGCTGATGGAGGGCCTGTGTTGTCTGGAAGACTGTGTGGGTGGGTTGGTTGGGGTGGGAGACGCTGTGGCTGGGTCATGGTGATACCTTCCTAAGGACACAGGAGGCTGGTGGAGGCCAGACAGAGGGCAGCTGCTATGGAAACACGGTGAGGTCTTAGATTTGACCTTTCAGTAATGTTTAGTTGGTATCAGCAATGGCATCTTCTATCTCTTTTGTAAATAGGCAAATGCCAGGCAGGACTGTATATAAAGAAAGACTCACACGCTAAGAAAAATTCTTTATCTTAGCAGATAGACGAAATCATTGTCTGTGACTTCTGTGATCTGAACATTTGTGACCCTGCCCCTCCCACCCCATAATTCATATGCTGAAATCCTAACATCTGAATTATGGGGTGATGGCATTAGGAGGTGGGGCTTTAGGGAGGTGATTAGGCCATGACAGTGGAGCCCTCATGAATATGATTAGTGCCCTTATAAGACAAGACCCCAGAGAGCTTGTTCACTCTTCCCGTCATGTGAGGACTCAACAAGACAGTGCTGTCTGTGAACCAGAAAGAGGGCTCTCATCAAGAATCAAGTCTGCTGTGTCTTGATCTTGAACTTCTGGCCTCTAGAACAGTGAGAGATATATTTCTGTTATTTATGAGCCACCCAGTCTATACTATTCTGTTATAGCTGCCAGAATAGATAAGACAGTACCTAAATATGTGTATTTTTCTAAAATGTGTATTTCATCTTTGAATTTAAATACAGAAAGCACTCCTTGGAGACAGACTTCTAATTTAAGATTGCTTTGAAAGAAATGCAGGCCTGGATAAGTGGGTGACCAGTCTCACCACACATACTTCCAAATAGGATCTGAGACTGCAAGGCAGACATTCTCCTGTGCCGTCAGAGCCGGCAGACGGTCTCTCATTTCACCTGAGCTGTCCTCACAACTTGGTACTGCGTCCCAGTACCGGCAGTCACCAGATCACGGACAAAGTGGTGAACTCCAGGAGACTCCAGTAGCCCCTATGCATGGAGACAGAGGGGTGGTTAGGTGGGAGGGATGTTTTGCAAAAAAATTTTAAAGTGTTAGTGGTCTTGGGTCTGAACTCTTCCCTCTAGGTTCACCCCCTTTGGGTCAATTTTCCTTACCATCCCGGTCCCTGACACCTCCTTCTCTAAAATCCTAGGTCTTCTGTGTCTGCCCACTCAATTGGCACTTCGTTTATATCACTCTAGTGATGCCCAGTGAGACGCATTTCCCATATCAATTGTCCCTGGCTGCATGGGTATAGAGTCTCTCAGGCTTCCCTCAGGACCACCTGGGGTCGAGTTACAATGCAGAATCTAATTCAGTAGGTCTGGGTGAGGCCAAGCCTCAGGTGAAGCCTGCAAGGCTGGGTCATGCTCTGAGTAATGAGGTATAATAAGATTGTAACATGCAAACTGACGTAACTAGGCTCAAGTTCAGCTCTGCTCTTAACTAACTCTAATTCTGCAACTTTCAGATCTCTAGGCCTCAGTTTTATGCTTGCCTGCCTGCCTTCCTCCTTCCTTCCTTTCTCTTTCTTTCTTTCTTTTCCTCTTTCTTTCTTTCTTTCCTTCTTTCTTTCTTTTTCTTTATCTTTCTCCTTCTTTCTCTTCTTTTTTTTCCCTTTCTTTCTTTCCTTCTTTCTTTCTCTCTCTCTCTTTCTCTCTCTCTCTCCCTCCCTCCCTTCCTTCCTTCCTTTCTTTTTTCCTTCCCTCCCTCCCAGGTTCTTGCTCTGTTTCTCAGGCTGAAGTACAGTGGTGCAAATACGGCTCACTACAGCCTCGACCTCCTGGGCTGAAGCAATCCTCCCTCCTCAGCCTCCTGAGTAGTTGGGACTATAGGTGTTAACACCACATTGAGGTAATTGTTTGTTTGTATATTTGGTAGAGACAGGATCTCATTTTTGTGGCCACAGCTGGTCTCGAACTCCTGGGTTCAAGTGATCCTCCTGCCTTAGCCTTCCAAAGTGCTGAGATGACAGGTGTAAGCCACCAGGTCCAGCTAAGCCACAGTTTTCTTAACTTAAAAGGGGCATACATACATTGTAAGCTGGTGGATAATGGATACTACCCACACCCACAGAACTTCTAGTTTATGAATTCTTCACAACTTCCTTCGCTTTCTTTTATGCTCATACTGGAGGTCAATTTGCCATCTCCTGACTGCTCCCAGAGTTTGCTGGGGTGCTTGGGTGGCACGATGGATGTGCATGTTTGGCACACAGCCTAGCATGTGGTACATGGCTGCGGCTGTGGTGATTATTTTTATTATGGTTGCACAAAACTTCCCCAAACCCATATGATTAACATAAAATAACTACTTCCATAATCTGCACCACTATTAATTTCCAGAGAAAAACTGAAGAACTGTGTGGGCTGCCTTTGAAGATGAAGCAGATGTCTGCCACAATCTGTTTCCATTCTGAGGAGCACAAGCTAAACATCAGCCTCTTCACTCCTCGCTTACATCCCAACCCTGAGTCAATCCATCAAGACCCTCCACTGAGAAAGCAAATTATAACGATCTTTGTATGAGGCAGTTCGAACGTGCCTTCCTGTTGCTTATAAACTAAGTCACCACCCAAACTGCTGAGAAATCTCTACACGTCAGATATTTTTCTCCTAATTGATAAGAAAGTGCTCAAAAATAGAACTGTCATCTGACAAATCCTGGAACTAATTGCCTTACACATAGCAGGCTGCTAAATGTGACCGGCATTCTCCCCTCCATTCAGTCGTTCCCAAGGAAACAAGGTTAATGCACTCATGACTAACGTTTGCCTTGTCAATCCCAGTTCACTGCAGTAGGCATAGAGCATGAGGGGAAAGTGCTGAGAACGTCGTTTCATGCTTTTATTCCTCTTCTGCCGGAAGTGCAAATGTCTCAACCAAAGATTAAACACATGCTCAACCAACCATCAAAAATCAACCAGCATCTGCCCTTGTCCCCTGCTTCTGAGGTTTGCCTGAGTGTCCTACTGGTACCAGAACACTGAGGCATTCAAACCCCTCAACCACAGAGTTTTAACAGGAGTGAACTCTTTAGCAATGACTAATTAGAGTTTTCTATGGGTGTCTTTTGACAATTTATTACTTTTCTTCCATAGACACATGTCACCTTATTTTAAAAATATGTAAAATATTTCTACCTATAGAAAATAACAGACATAATTTTTTTCCACATTAAAATCTTAAAAAACATTTTTTATATATTTAAGGAGTACAAGTGCAAGTTTCTTACATGCATATATTGCATCATGGTGAGGTCTGGGGTTTTAGTGAACCATCCATCGTCCAAATAGTGAATACTGCACCCAGTTGGTAATCTTTCAACCCTCACCCTCCTCCCTCCCTCCCACCTTTTGTAGTCTCTAATGTCTATTATTTCATTCTCTGTGTGTATACACACACACACACACACACACCCATGTGTGCCCATTAACTCCCATTTATAAGTGAGAATATGCAGTATCTGACCTTCTGTTTCTGAGTTGTTTCATTCAGGCTAATGGCATCCAGTTCCATCCATGTTGCTGCAAAAGACATGATTGCATTCTTTTTTATGGTTATGTAGTATTTCATGGTAGATATTTATACCACATTTTCTTTATCCAATCCAGCACTGATGGATACTTAGGTTGATTCCATATCTTTGCTACTGTAAATAGTGCTGTGATAAACCGTACAAGTACAGATGGCTTTTTGATATAATAATTACTTTCCCTTTGGGTATATATCCAGTAGTGGGAGTGCTAGGCCAAATGGTAGTTCTGCTTTTAGTTCTTTGAGAAATTTCATCTGTTTTTTTTTTTTTTTTTTAATTTTGAGTTGGAGTCTTGCCTTGTAACCCAGGCTGGAGTGCAGTGGCACAATCTTGGCTCACTGCAACCTCCACCTCCCAAGTTCAAGTGATTATCCTGCCTCAGCCTCCCCAGTAGCTGGGATTACAGACATCTACCACCATGCCCAGCTAATTTTTATAGTTTTTTTTTTTTAATAGAAATTGGATTTCAGCATGTTGGCCAGACTGGTCTTGAACTTCTGGCCTCAGGTGATCCACCCTCCTTGACCTCCCAAAATGCTGGGATTGCAAGTGTGAGCCACCTTGCCTGGCCCAACATCAGTTGTTTTTAGACTTTTTAACAATAGCCATTCTGACTGATGTAAGATTGTATTTCATTGTGGTTTTAATTTTCATTTCTCTGATGAAAAATCAAAGAGATTATTAAAATGATGTATGTGTCATGTTTCACACTTATAATCAGAAATGACAATAGTAATAATGACAACAAAATCCCCAAATTCATCATCTTTTTCTCCAATTCAGTCCTTTCTGACTTCCAATTTTGATTATGATGGCAACACAGTACTCAAAACAATCAGTGTGAAACCCTTAGAGCTGTGATTGAAGGTTACCTCTTCTTTAACCCACAAAGCCAATTGATGGCACCTCCAAGTTTTTTAAAATTCGTTTTATTTTTCTGGTTCTCATCTCTACTCTATTTTAAAAGCTTCAATTGCCATCCTTTTTCTTATTCTAGTCTTTTCTAAGTTAGCAGTTCTAGTCATTTGAAGATATTGTTCCACTGTCTCCTTGCTTCACTGTAGGTTGAGAAATCAGCTGTCAGTCTTGTAATTCCTTTGTGTTTAATCTGGCTGTTTTTTTTTTTCTCCTTTCCGGATGACTTTAAAAATCTTATTTTTGGTGTTCTATAATTTCTCTATGTTATGCTCAGTTGTAGATGTCTTTTTTTATTTTTGTTTTCTTTTTTCTATTTTAATTAATTAATGAAATAAGAAGAGGCTATGTTGTTGCCCAGCCTGGTCTTGAACTCTTGTGCTCAAGTAATCCTCCCACCTCAGCCTCCCAAAGTGCTGAGATCACAGGTGGAAGTCACCATATATGGCCTTATTTTTTAAATTTTCAGATGCCATTAAAGAAATACTTTATTTTGTCTGTATCATTGTGGATGCCACTACTGTTATGTTAGTAATACAAAACTACCACATTCTCTTCTCTGTTTAAAAAGTCTTTGGCCAAGCTCTGGAGAATTTTTATAGGCACATTCTCCTGTGTGGGCTAGATCAGTGAACACTTCAATAAAATCTATTTCCAGGAAGAATAGACCATGTACTTTATCAGCCAGAGTGACTCCTGTAGAAGAGATCTTGTCAAGCAGAAGCTGGTACTTGCATCCCAGAATCTTCCATGATTAGAGAAAAAAAAGTTTGGACAAAGGAATGTTTACTGGTTAATTCTAAAAAATATTTCAAAGGATACAGATGAACAGCCAGATGGAAGAGGTATGTAGGCTGTGGTATGGGAGAAGGGATGAGGAGCTTCACTGCCCTCTTGGGGCACACTACCCTCCAGGAACCACCACGTGTTCAATTATCTAGAAGCTCCAGATGTTTTTTAAATATTCTACTTGACATTAGTTAGGCTTCCTGAAGCTGAGGAAGCTAAAGTTTTCCTACTATTTCTAGAAATTCTTAACCATTATGTCATCCAATTGTGCTTCTCTTTCATTCTTCCTTTTTCTCCTTTTGTCACTCTATTTAGACATCTGAGGGAAGTTCTCACTTTATTCTCTGTATCTTCAACCCTCTCTTATTTTGCATTTCATCATCTTTCAGTTATGCATTCAGGGTGGTTTCCTTAGAAATGTCTTCCAGTTTACAAAGTTTTTCTTTTGCTGAATCAATTCTGCTATTTAATCTGTTTAGGGAGTTTCCATTTCCCCTTTTTCATTTACATGTTCATGGCACAGAGCTTTAAAACTCTTGAAATTTGTGATAGAGATGTCTTTGTCATGCTAATGAGACAACTCATGGTGGGACCCTAGATAGCTTCAGGATGAGGCTGGCCAGAAAAACCAACCATATGATTAGAAAGTTGGAACTTTCAGCCACCTGACCTCCAGGGAGGGGAGAGGGGCTGGATATTGAGTCCATCATGGGATCAATGATTCAATCAATAATGTATAAAATGAACCCCTATAAAAACTCTGGGCACTGGGCTGAGCCTGGTGACTCACACTTGTCATCCCAACACTTTGGGAGGCCGAGGAGAGTAGATTACAAGGTCAGGAGATCGGGACCATTCTGACTAACATGGTGAAACCCCATGTCTACTAAAAATACAAAAATTAGCTGGGTAGGAGGTGGCCAGGGCCTGTAGTCTCAGCTACTTGGCAGGCTAAGACAGGAGAATCACTTAAACCTAGGAGGCAGAGGTTGTAGTGAGCCGAGATCACACTGCTGCACTCCAGCCTGGCAATAGAGTGAGACTATGTCAAAAAACAAAACAAAAAACTCTGGACACTGAAGCTCAGGAGAGCTTCCTGGTCAGTGAACAGATTAATGTCCCAGGAGAGTGCTATGCCCTGATTCCATGAGCAGAGGACATAGAAACTCTGTGCTTCTTAGAGCTCACCCTATGTCTTTCATTTGGCTGTTCCTTCTCACTGTATTTTTTATACTAACACTGTAATTGGGCCAGGCACAGGGGCTCATGCCTATAATCCCAGCACTTTGGAAGGCAAAGGTGGAAGTATCACTTCAGTTCAGGAGTTAGAGACCAGACTGGACAAAATGAAGAAACCCTGTTTCTACAAGTAAGCAAACAAACAATAACAACAATAAAGAAAGAAAAACAAACAAAAAACAAAAATTAGCCAGGTATGGTGGTATGTGCCTGAAGTCCTACCTACTTGGGAGGCTGAGGTAGGAGAATTGCTTGATCCCAGGAATTCAAGGCTGCAGTGAGCCATGATTGTTCCACTGAACTCCAGCCTGGGTAACTAACAGAGGGAGACCTTTTCTCAAAAAAAAAAAAAAAAAAAAAAAAGACCCCACAAAATTGTCATTGTAAGTATAGTGCCTTTCTGAGTTCTGAAAGTTATTTTGGTAAATTATTGAACCTGGGTTGCAGGGAGATTGTGGGAACCCCTGAATGTACAGACAGTTATAATTGTGAGTAGCCTGATGACCCTTGAAGTGCAGCTGGCATCTGAAGTAAGGGCAGTCTTGTTTGGAGACCATGCTTTTGGACCTGTGGAGACTATGCTGACTCTGGATGGTTAGTGCCAGAAGCACATTGCTGTACACACAGCTGGGATTGAGACAGAAGAGAATCCCAACCTTTCTATTTACTGTATGTGAGACTTTGAGTAAATCACAAAAACCTCTCTGTGACTCAATTTCCTTATCTTACAAATGATGATATTAGCAGTGTATACCACATGAAATGTATGGAAAATAAATCAGATAACTCAGTGCCTGCCATGCAGTAATTGCTCAACAATGGTGGTGAGTGCTATAAGTTTCTGCTCAAATGTCACCATATCCAGAGAGCCTACTCTGCCACTGACAAGAAAATATTACTCCTTTCTCCTTGCAATGAGTACTTTTCTGTTCCTTACTCTGCTTTATTTTTCTTTTAGCCTGTACCATCCCCTCTATTACTCAACTCTTCCCAGGATAATGTTTCATAACAAATCACTCCTGAAGCTCAGTTACTTGCATTAGCAAGCCTTTATTCTGATGCTCCTGGACCTATAGGCCTACTGGATTGGCTGATTCAGGCTGGGTTCAGCTGAGTGGTTCTTCTTCCATCTTCAGGTCTGCTGGACTTGTCTCCAGGCTGCATGTTGGGTCCAAGTTGGCTCCACAAATGTCTCATTATGCTGGGACCAGAGACCACCCAGGGTATGTTCTCATGGCAATATGTATTTGCAGAAGTACAAGAAGCAGGCCAAATTCTACAAGCACATTTCAAGCCTCTGCTCATGTTATGCTCACAAGTACCCCACAGTCCAAAGGGAGTCACACAGCCAAGTCCAAAGACAAGAGACAGGAAAATGTACTCTGCCTGTTGGTGGAGAAACCCCGTTGTCACATGGTAAAGTGTGGTGAATAATTCTAATATGAGCAGAGTGTAAAGAGTTGGGGAACCAACCTCCCATACCACTTGACAGATTATATTTTCATTTGTTTTCAGCTAGAGTACATTTCCTGCCACAGTAATATAAACTCTACTCTACGAGGAGAGGAACATTAGTTAGTTTGTACACAGTTCTATCCTCAGCACCTAAAACAGTAGCCCTTCAGCAGATATCTGCTGACTGAATGAATGAACAACTGAGTCAAGTGAGAATAGTAGTAATAGTCATGCCCCTCACCATTCTATGAAACAGCTTCTAATAAGCTGTGAAATGACCAAGAAGAAGGAGAGGCGAATAGATGGGGCTCCCTTGATGTTGAAAGAAAGGGCACAGAAGCAGCATCTGTGAGCTGATTACCTCCTTATATGAGAAAGCCACAGTGGTATGGTGGAGTCACAGGTTCTGAGCCAGGTCACCGTTTAACCATGTGGATAGCTTTATATTCATCTTCAAAGCCAGGTTCTACAGCAGGAGCTATACTTAAAGTACCAAAATGTGCTGATGAAACATTTCAGTACTTCAGTTCCCCTGGTTTTCAACCATTCACTGTAAGAAAAGGCTGTAGTACCAAGTGGACTTTGTTAAAGAAATGCTCACAAGCTGGCTGACAACAGAGTCAACCAGCTTCAGTGCAGTGCATAGGATTCTACACCTGGAGCTGGAAACACCGCATGAAGCCAACTTTTTAACATTTCTTTGGCTTTTCTCAAGGAATGACACCATGAATGGAGAGAATCTTAAAAATACAAATTTTCTGCAATTTAGCAAATAGAGGAACAATGAAAAGTCTAATAATAAACTTGAGACAGACTAAATACCACATAATTAGCATACTTGAACCAAAAGCAGAAGAAAAACATGTAATTAAATATGAATACTTTAGGAAGAAATCAAAATGGTCCAATAAGAGCTAAATCAACCAGAATGAGAAAGCTTATAAAAAGCAACCTCTGATTGACTTCCTCAATAAGAAGATGATACGGGTCCAAACAGAAAAGGCTGGAGGGAAAGGGGAGAAAGACAATGGTACAGAAAAGGGAAGATTATGTTGTATCTGAAGAGAAAATAGCTGCCCCCCTAGGTGGACCTAGGAAGCTAAGTCCTCTTATGACCGGTAAACCAAAATGCATGAAATTTCCTTTACATGTATTCATTAAGTCCTCAGCATACCCAAGTCCAAGGTTAGGAGCTCTTCTGAGGAAGGCATGTGACTCAAATATAAGGAATTTGATTTCTATACTGGTACACTTAAGACCCTCAGGGGAAGACCTTTATCAGTGCGAAGAAAGTTCAAACTAAAGAAGTCTTTTAGTCCTTTGTATCACAGGAGATTTGGGGTTGTCTGTGCTTTTGCCGAGTCAGGAGTTCAGGCCAAAGTCCGACTGAAGGGCAATAAAAGGTGTTCCTGGTGGGAAACTGCTGCCCCACCTTCATTTCAGCCTGCAGTTTCTTCACAAGCCCTTTCTTCAAATTCAGTGTTAGATGCAGTTAGGTACAGACCTACCTTGATTTCAGTTACACTAAATGTAATCTGATTTGAATATGCACAAAAGTACATGTCGGTGTTGATGAAAAGTCTCTGCTTGACCAAACTTTAGTCAGGCTTTTCAATCTTTGCTAAGACCATCTGTGCACTTCCTTGTAAAGTCCAGTCGTGGCAAAGAATCCTGCTAGGTCAGTTTGGCAAGATCTTCTTATCCTTCACATCTGATCAACCTCTGTACCTGATCAGGGTCCTCAGCCTCCACCATCCCCAGGGGATATCCAGTCACCCCAGGCTGTTTTCAAGCCTGTTAAGTTTGTTTTGCCAGAATCCCCCATACCCTTGATGTCTCCTCTCAGTAATTTCCATCCATTGACCCTGACCCTGCTCCCACTTGCCCATGCTGGATTCGGAGTTGAGCTCCATCTCTCCCCTTCTGCAAAACCCCATTGAAATTGTCCCTGCATCTATCAAGATGGTCCTGAATAAAGTTGGCCCTACTGTGCTTTATCAAGTGTCCTTGCATATTTTTTTCGTTAACAGTATAAGCTATTTATGTGTTTGGCTCCTACACTGCCAGAAAACTCAACACAAATATAAATTCAATAGAGACTCAATGATACGTTGCTTTAAAAAAAATAAAATGAACAGCAAGCAATAAACATTCTGCACATAACGTTGTCCAGCACAGAGCAGGTGCACAATGCATGTCTGTGGAATGAGTCTCCACAGACTGAAGAGTGATTTCAGCATAACTGTTATGTTTCGAACTGACTTTGCAAAGGCTAAGATGAGACGTGGGGAAAGACTGCAGCCAGAGCTCTTGGCAGAGCAGTTTTGATCCCTAAGTAGTGACAGCAGAAACTTTACTTGGGAAGGAAGGGGCAGAAACTCAGCTAGGGGAGCTGTCTCCCCCTGGCCCGTCAGACCCTAAAGGCTGGGTCCTTTGCCTGTTTTGTTAGCTGTGTCCCTAGAGCACCTGGGATTGTCTGACTGTCTTTGGCACACAATGCTCTCCCACCTTCTCCGCTGTGGGCTCCAGCCCTCCTTCCTGAACTGTACACAGGAGGGCCTCCTGAGATGCTATGCCCACTTCCCCAGAGCCCAGCTGCAGCCCCGCCTGGTTTAACCTGGTTGCCTGCTTTAAAGCACACAGACCGGCAAATAGCAGCAAGCTGAGCATTTATTTCAGGCTGGAAAAAAGCCCAGCACTGACAAAAGCCAGGAGATCCTGGCCATATGTAGGTGCTCAGTCACTATCAAGCCCCCAGCTGGAGGGAGGGACATCCAGAGCTCAGGCACCCAAGGAAGTGAACACTTTGAACCCTGGGGTTATTTCAAGAAGCCTCTCACTGGTGCAGAAATTCTGCTTCTAACTCCTCTGGCCTTCTTGTCTGTCTTTCTACAGAGAATGGAAGCATTGCTGGGACAGAGGAGAGCAGTGACTGTGGTGGTAGCAAGGCCCTGAGAGCTGGAGGTCACCTGCGATGGTCCAGGGCACCAAGGGCTGCTCCTGGAACCCTGTATTGCAGGAGTGTGCCCACCCCTGGGCCTTGGGCAGGGTTCAGGAAGTGTTCTCAGGGAGGGTTCGCTCTCTGGGGCAGGTAGAAGTTTCCTGTGGCAGGCAAAGCCCTGTGTCCCCTCACTGGGGGCCTCTACAGCAGCCGCCCCCCGCCCCCACAACTGCCTCATGTGGCTAATGCATTAGGATTTATTAGACTTGTTATCTCTCATTGAGGTGTATAAAAAGTGATCAAGCCATACTACACTCTCCCCCTTCAAAACCTTCTCATTGCATTCAGAATATGAACCCAGAGCCCAATCACTTCCCCTCCCACCAGCCTCCAACCTTCCCCACTTCACTGCAGCTGCGTGGGCCCCTATGGTTCCTAGAAGAACCAGGAGCGTTTCTACCCAAGGCCTTCGCACTGTGCTTCCTCCAGGTGACGCCATGGCTCACTCCACCTCGGTCATGGCTGTGCCCTGGTGCCACCCTGCTCCTGGCTGACACAGCGACCCCAGGCTCTCTCTGTCCTTCTACCCTGCTTTATTCTTCAAAGCACATTCCTCTACTTTACACTGAATAATACATTTGCCTGTTCTTCGATTTATTCTCTCTCCATTAGCACTACGAGGGGAGAGGCTTGGTCTGTTCTTTTCCCCACCCTGGCCCTAGTGCCTAGAATAGTGCCTGGTTCTCAGTGGGTAAATAATAAATATTTATTGCCAGGCTAAATGAACATAGCTTCCCAGAGGAAAGCACAGTGAATCTACCCAATGCACCTGCAGAATCCATCTGCTCGGCTAAAGGAATGCATATACTCACCCTCAGTGCTGTTATTACAAAGTTTAAGTTAGTTAGGTAATAACAGTGGTAACAATGGCTGCCCTTTGCTGAGGCCTTAGCACATTCCAGGCACCGTGAATGATATTAGCTTTGAATTTGCTTCTCACAAGCCCCTCACAAAGGGGTAGGTTGTTTCCATAGGGGAAGGTGACGCTGCAGCAGGGTGATGCCTAGTGACCTGCCCTGACAGGTGAGCAGGACCCAGGCCCGTCGGCTGGTGAGCAGGCAGGTGAGCCCGGAGTGAGCCACCATACAGGCCATGGCTGCAAGAGACTCTCCAGGACATGTACACCTGGGGTTGTCAGCAAGATTCCTGACTTTTGGCTTTTCTCCAGTGTCTGTACAGAAAAAATAAAAGTATAATTACTCAGTTCCTCCTCTCTCTGCTGAAGAAGCCCCAGAGGAGGGGTGGCTGGCTTTCTAGTGGCCCTCTGGACTCTGGCAGTGACTGCTATTAAGCCAAGTAAGGCAGCATTTAACTTGGAAATTCTGAATCCTGACTGCGCCACAGAATCCCTGAGGATGTTCAGGTCCCTCCCCTGACATTCCCTTTGTGCTGACTTGAGGAAGGGCTCAGCCACCTGCTTTTTCTTAAAAGAGAAATGATTGATTTCAATGTGCAGGGGCGTCTGGAGGAGGCTGTGGAGGCCGGGCCCAGGATGAGGGACGTGGGGAGCTTCACTTTCTACCTAAAGTTTAGGGCAGAATTCAGATCTTTCCTTTTGCCTCTGCTCCAATAGGGGGAGGTACTGTCAATGCTGCTGTCTTTTAAAAAACATTTTGATATTTTATTCATCATGAACATTTTTGGCATTAATTTTGATTAAAAAAATATTTTGCATTAAAATACTCTGTATCTTGATTATTGAATGTTTTGGCATCACCTTAAGATTTGCACCTGAAGCAAGTAGCACACTCGCCTCTCTCTTATCCCAGACCTGAGAGGGATTAGACTATCTTGAGACTGAGAACATCTTTGTTTTCAGGATCTGAGATGTGGGTGTGGCCATGTGAGGTAAGGAGTAGGAAAAGATGCTTGGCAGAGAGGAAACGAAAAGTTTTTCTGTCTCCAGGTCTAAGCAGACAATGAAGTAGTGAATGCAGCTGAAATGGCGTCTAACTCCATCAGCAGAGCCTCCCTCCAGGTTCTTCACTCCCTTGGGCTCACTCCAGGGCTCATTCAGACTTTCCTGTAAATCCCTTCTTAGTGTGATGATACCTTCAGCCCACATCATTCCCCGAAGCCCCAGACGCCTCTATCCACCTTCCTCCTTGACAGCCTCACTTGGGTATCTAAGCACATCTCAAATTTGTTCAAAGCAGACCTCTTGGTTCCAAATTCCTCCTTGCCAAGAGCAAAACAACAGAAACAAGGAAACCTGGTGTTCCTAGACTTCTCATCTGAGTACCAATGGCACTGCTGTCTACAGCCCCAGTGCACCCCTATCTGTGGGTGATCTTGCCAGCTCTTTGGGAGGGTGAGGTGAGTGGATCACTTGAGCTCAGAAGTTCAACACCTCCAACATGGCAGGAGTCCATCTCTACAAAAAAATACAGAAATTAGCCAGGTGTGGTGGCGTGTGCCTGTGGTCCCAGCTATTTAGGAGGCTGAGATGGGGGATAAGCTGAGCCTAGGAGGTTGAGGCTATAGCGAGCCATGGTCACGTCACTGTATTCCAGCCTAGGCAACTCTTTCTGAAAAAAAAAAAAAAAAAAAGCAGGGAACAAAAGTACTGAATAGATCTTTCTCAAAAGAAGACTACACATGGCAAACAGGCATATAAAAAGTGCTCAACATCACCGATTATTAGAGAAATGCAAATCAAAACTTCAATGAGATCTCATTTCACCCCAGTTAAAATTGCTTTTAGTCAGACAATAACAAATGCTGGCGAGGACATAGAGAAAAGGGAACCCTCCCACACCGTTGGCGGGAATGTAAATTAGTACAACCACTATGGAGAACAGTTGGGAGGTTCTTCAAAACACTAAAAATAGAGCTACCATATGATCCAACAATCCCACTGCTTGTTATAGACTCACAGGAAAGGAAATCAGTATGTCAAACAGAGAGCTGCACTCCCATGTTGGCTGCAGTGCTATCCAGAAAAGAGATTTGAAAGCAACCTAAGTGTCCATCAACAGATGAACAGATAAAAAAAATGTGATGTATATACACAATGGAATGCTACTGAGCCATAAAAAAGAATGAGATCCAGTCATTTGCAACAACATGGATGGAACTGGAGGCCATCACGTTAAGTGAAATAAGCCAGGCACAGAAAGACAAACATGGCGTGTTCTCACTTATTATGTAAGAGCTAAAAATTAAAACAATTGAACTCCTGGCAATAGAGAGTAGAAGGATGGTTATCAGAGGCTGGGAAGGGTAGTGGCAGGTAACAGGGAGGTGTGAATGGTTAATGGGCACAAAAATATAGCTAGAAAAATGAATAGGACCTGGTATTTGATAGCACGAGAGGGTGACTACAGTCCATGATAATGTAATTGTACATTCTAAAATAATTAAGAGTATAAATTGGATTGTTTGTAACACGAAGGTTAAGTGCGTAAGAAACGGATACCCCATTAACCCTGATGTGATTATTATGCATTGCATGCCTGTATCAAAACATCTCATGTAGCTCATAAATAAATACACCTACTATGTACCCACAAAAATAAAAGTAAATATTTGAAAAAGAATAATTTCTCTAATCTTTACAGCGCAAATGGCATTAGCCCGTTCTACAGACTCTTACAGAGGTTTGCTGGTGACCTGCCAATGGCCGCAGACAGGGGAAGCAGCGGGACAGAGTGTAGCTGAGGTCTCACTGGCCCTAAGGCATATGCTCCTTCAGTGACATTAAACTGACTCTCAAGACAGAAAACATGCCTGTTGTTTTAATTCATCGTATGCCCAATGCTTCAACGACAGTATCCACTCTGCTCACAGTAGCCCTGTGTAGAAGCCATCTCTGTGTCCATTTCACAGATAAGGAAACTGAGACTCCCAAGATCACACAGCTAATACATGTCACAGCCAGGGTTACCGGTCTCCAAATCCCATGCTTGCTCCACACAGCAAGTGACCTTGTGGCAGAGTCCTTCGTCTTAATTCCGCCTTTTTAAAAACACTATCTTCACCTCTGTCATTCATTCACATTCTTCCTCTCCAGTAGAATGAGACACAGCATTCCACCCCTCCCCTCCTTCTCCTTGACATCTCATGCCACATGCCTGGATTCTGGAGTCAGCACTGGGCTAGTGATGGGGAAATCGTTTTCACAGGAAAATCAGGATGAGCAGCTGAAGTCTTTGAAAAAATGCAGTGAAAACAAGAAGCAGCTTCTGTCAGTGGGCAGGCTCTGGCCGAGGGGCCAGGGTGAATGCTTTTCTGTGGGGGTGACCACAGCATGGAGTCCCTGGGGTTTCTATGGAGACACCTCTGTGGCTTTCTCTGCCTCACTCACCTGTGGCAGAGCTCAGGACACAAGCTTTGACGCAGTCAGAGGCTCCTCATAAAGGGAGGGGCGCTGGCGGCCCCTTCCCTCCAGGCCATGACAAAACCTACCCTGGGCTCTGTCACAACATGCCCCTCAACGATGTGCCCCTTGCTAGGAGACGGAGTGAAATAGAGGCAAGTCCCACATTTGCCAGTGGAATTTTCCAGAAGCAGCTTTGTAAAGCAGATTATCCTGAAGCTCATTTTCTTTTCCATGGCAATAACACTGTTATTAATGCCATGATTCTGATTGGGAAGCTCAGAGAATCCGTGGATACGGCTGACTTGGCCAACAGGCTGCCTGCTCAACAGGAGTCTCTCTTCCTGCTGCCAACAGAGCTTGGATTTGGTCCGGACACACCTGGACATCCATGCAGGTGGGCAGGCCCCAGTTCTGGCCATTGTCATGTAAGGGGACCTGGCCGTGGTGCCTCTGGGAAAGATTTTTGCTCCAGTATAAAATGCAAGAGTGTGAGAGGGAGCCCAGCCATCTGGCACCTAGGAACCCACACAAGGCTGAAAACCAGAGGCAGCTGCACCGCAAAGCCGGCAGCCCTGGATCGGGGGCCTGCACCTTTGGTTCCCTGACTTGATCAAGCATCTTTATCGCTAAAGCCTCCATTCACTCTGTTTTCCTTGAAACCAAACTTAACAGGCAGGCCAACAACCAGCTGTGAAAGCAGACAGCCCTTTCTATGACCTTGGTGAGTGCCGCTCGTTAGTGATGTCTCGGATGGAGGGATCCTGAAGGGGCCTTTGCATTGTCCAGCCCAACACCCTCCTTCAGCATGGAAGGAAATTGAGCTCAGGGAGGCGAAATGCCTTGCCCAGTGGAAGAACCAGGAATAAGAACTACACTTCCAAGATTTGGACAGCTGAGAGGATGCACACCAATCCTGCAGCCTGCCGCATTGGTCTTGTGCTTTAGCCAACCCCAGCACAGCCTGTAGGCACAAGGCAGCCTCTGGGGACCCCTCCTCTGGCTTCCCCGTGCCTGCCTGCCATCCGGGCTCTCCAGTCCTGGAGGGACTCTAATAAGTTAACGGTCTCCAGGGTGGTGGGAACCACTTGGGTTACTGCATATATTTTGGAAGACGCAAATTCAAAGGTCCAGAGAAAAGGATTAACTTTCTTATGGCAGAATTTCAGAATGCTTTCTTAGAATCCTTCCCCCACACCCCTAAAGCACATTTCATCAGACCCTGCTATTCTGTGCCCCACATATTAAGGGGTGGCTTCTCAAGCTAGGACGTTTTCTGCTTGAACTTAGAGAAGATGGGACCCATTTCTTGCTTTCCCAGCACAGACTTGCAGCTGTTTCAACACTTGGAGATCAAGAGACTCAGCAACCTGGGTTCTCTTCCCACTTTGGTCACTCAAAGTGGAAGCAATGCTTCAGTGTGCTGGCCATTAGGCCCGTGTTTTCATGAGCCATCTCATTTGCTTCCACAATAGTACCTTAGAATGCAAAGGGTTAATCTGATTTTTAAAAAAAGCAGCAACCACCAAAATACAACAACAACTGAAAAACAAACCTCTGACAGAAGAATCAGCTCCCCCAGACCCACATGCCCTGGGCTAAAGTAGGAGGTTCTGCAACACCCCTGCCTCACTGTCTTCTCTTGTCTGGGCTCAGGCAATGACCGCTTCTATTGAGCATTCCACCAAGAGGGAAACCACAGTGATAAGCTCAGTGCTGTTGACAGTCTTTTAGTTTTTATTATGGAGAGAATAATAATTCCATGTGTGACTGGACTCTCTAGAAGTCTTGACAATGAGAAGCAATGCATGAGAGGATAAGCACACACCAAATCTCCAACTTAGAGTGCTCTCTGGTCGGGCGAGGTGTCTCACGCCTGTAATCCCAGCACTTTGGGAGGCCGAGGCGGGCAGATCACGCAAAGTCAGGAGTTCGAGACCAGCCCAGCCAACATGGTGGAACACCGTCTCTACTAAAATTACAAAGAGTGGCTGGCCATGATGTCTTGTGCCTGTAATCCCAGCTACTTGGGAGGCTGAGGCAGGAGAATCACTTGAACCCAGGAGGTGGAGGTTGCAGTAAGCTGAGATCATGCCATTGCACTCCAGCCTGGGCCTTGCAGTGAGACTCTGTCTCAAAAAAAAAAAAACACCAAAAACAAAAACAAAAAAACAAAAAGTAAAAACAAACAAAAAAAAACCAGAGTGATCTCGGATACTGTGTTCACTTCACAGGGCCGCCATAGCAAGTCCCATAAACTGGGTGTCTTAAAACAACAGGAACTGAGTCTCTCACAGTCCTGGAAGCTAGAAGTTCAAAATCAAGGTGTGAGCAGGGTCAGTGCATCCCTTCTAGAGGCAATGAGAGAGAATCTGCTCCAAGCCCCTCTCCCAGCCTCTGGTGGTTGCTGCAAACCTTGGTGTTCCTTGACTTATAGACACACCAGCATAGCCTCTGCCTCCATCCTCATGTGGCTTTCTCTCTTTGTGTCTGTGGGTTTCTCTGTCCATCAATCATTGGTTATGTCCACCCTAATCCAGTGTAACGCCATCTTAACTTGATTACATCACTAAAGATCTTATTTCCCAATAAGGTCACAGGTATTGGTGGTTAGGACTTTGACATATCTTTTTTGGGGCCCCAATTCAACCAACAACAGATGGTGCTGTGTTTATATATATATGTACACACACACACACACACACACACACACACACACACGTATTTCTCTATGTATAGACATTTGTGACACATACTTATAATCATCTTTTTAGATAAATACTGGAATATGTATATATGAAGTGATGTAATGAAACATAATTTGCTTCAAAATAATATAAAGCAGAACCACTGTGTGAGTTTAGATGTAACAAGATTGGCCTTTAGCTGATAACTGTTGAAGCTGCCGGGTGGGCACATGGGTACATGGGGTTCATTAGATGTGTTCTGGTTACCTGTGGCTCTGCAACATGTCGCATTTAAGACATAGAGGCTTAAATCAACCACTGTCATCTTATTATTTCTCTCAAGCTTCTAGGGAGTTAAGGAACACTGCTAGATGGTTCTTGCTTTGGTTTTTTTGTTATGGACTAAATGCTTGTGCCTCCCTCACCCACATTCCTGTGTTATACACCACTCCCCAGTGTGATGAGATTGGAGCGGGCCTTTGGGGAACGATAAGGATGAAAGTCCCGAAAGAGCTTGCTGCCTGCTGCTGGCTGACAGCTGAGGATCCAAAGAGGAGTCAGTGGCCTGCAGCCCAGAAGACGCTCTCACCAGACCCTGGCCATGCTAGCATCCTGACCTCCTACTGCTCAGCCTCCAGATCTGTGAGAAATAAGTTTCTGTTGTTTACAAGCTGCCCAGTCTGTGGTGATTTGTTATAGCAGCCCGAATGGGCCAAGACCGTCTCTCGTGTAATTACAGTCGGCTGGCTGGAATCAGCTCAGGGCTCACTCAGGCACGTGCTTGGCACCTGGACTGGGGAGACGACCACATCGGAGGCTCCCCGGGCTCCTGTGTGTGATTCTCCAGTACCCTAGCTCTTTCAGATTCCTTCCCAGGATTGCCCTGCTGTTGTGTGGCAGCATAATTTCTGTCACATTCTTTTGCCAAGGCAGTCGCAAGGTCCATTTGACTACAAGGGGAGAGGGATGTAGACTCTACTTCTTGATGAGAGGTGTGTGAAAGGCCTCGCAAATGCATTTTAAAACAGCCACGTACTATGCTCTCTACATTTGCCTACGTTTAAATGCTTCTGTAATGATATACACCCACATATGATTTATAAAATGCTATTTAGGAACTCTCTTTACTTCCTTAAATTAATTTCAAATTAAAATAATATAAAAGTTCTGCATACAGTTTGGAGGCAAAAGAAAGGAAGCAGGGAAGGGAGGAAGGAGGGAAGGAAGAAAAGATAAAGGGAGGAAGGAGAGAGGGGAAGGAAGAAATGAAGGGAGGGAGGAAGGAAAAGGAAGGAAGGGAAGGAAGAAAGAAAAGAAAAAAGAAAGGAAAAGAGAAAAGAAAGAAGAAGGAAGGAAGGAAAGGAAGGAAGAAAAAGAAAGAAAAAAGAAAAAAGAAAGAAAGAGAAAGAGTCTAGAAAAGAATGTCTTTCCAGGGTCATGCAGAAAATAAACACTGATGTGAAGAACCTGGGGAAATTCGAATGCTATTTTATTAGACTTTGTAGCCTGTAATTTCAGTTCTCTTTTTATACCATCTCTTAGGTTAGGGTCTGTAAATGTCTGCCGACATATATATGCCGTTGCCAGAGGAGAAACAATACAGACTTTGGGATTTTTTTGGCCAGGCAGAGGGAGACAGTGGGGAAAGCAGAGTGATGTGCAGGGAGGGGTGGGGGCTCTGCCATCCAGGGATTATGTCAGTGCTTCTCTGGGGGCCAAGTAGGACAGGAGAAGAAGTGTGGTGGTCCCATCACCCTGCCCACCAGGTATTTCCCACCCACGTAGCAGACTTGCCCTCCCCTCTCCCTTGAGGGTGGCTGTGGCAAGTGGCCTGCGTGCCCAGAGAACTGTGAAGTGTCTGCTTCTGGTGGATGTTTACAGCCAGCATTAAGTGACTCTCTTCCTTCTCCTCTCCTGGCACTTGGACATGACATTTCCCCTGGTCTGGGTCCCTTACGCCTTCCTATTGAAGGCAGCAGAGAGAAGAGCCCCCACCAGTCCATGATGCATATAGAGCATGGGCTACAGACAGCTCTCTGTCGCTCTATGGGCCGTTTTCGCAGCATCACCTTACCCCTCCTGACGGATGCAGCAGATGGGGTCTTGGGGTTTGGGCCAAAACTCTGGCAATAACTGGCCACAGAGGTTTGCCTTCACTGACTGAGCCATGCATATTAATGCTTCCAGCAAGCTACAGAAAATACGAGGCTTCTCTGCAAGACATATGAAGGAGCAGCTAGCACTTGCCGGGTACACAGTGGGTACTCAGTGAAACTCACTCTCTGCCCTACCTGTTGCCTTCATAGTCTCTGTTTCCTCATCGTTAAGATGAGGGCATGCGGTTGGAGTAGATGGCCTCTGCCTTGGTCCCTTTGAGGTGTGATAGCACAGTACCATCAACTGGGCAGCTTATACACAGCAGAAATCTATTCTCATGGCTCTGGAGGCTGGAAGTCCAAGATCAGGAAGCCAGCTATAGTCAGGTTCTGAACAGGGTTCTCTTTGGGGCAGCCACCTTCTCACTGTATCCTCACATTGCAGAAAGAGCTCTCTGGGGCCTCTTGTATGAAGGCATTAATTCCATTCTTGAGGGCTCTATCCTGATGACCTGTTGCCCTCCCACGGGCCCCGCCCTCTAACACCATCACACTGGGGCTTGGGTTTCAACATGGGAATTTGTGAATTTGGGGGCACCCACACGCAGCCCTCCGTGGTATTTGGGATCCCTTCCTGCTCTCAGTTGGTGATGCAGTCGCAGCTACAGAGCCAGGGTGTCCACGCTTGCTTTGATAATGATGGATTATTTGGAGGAGGACACTGAGTGGCCAACTGTGCCTTCTTCCTTCTTAGAAGAGAAGCAGGATCGTTCCTCTGTCCCCAGAGTCATTTACCATGTTTGTAAAATACTTGGCAGTCCTTTGCAAATAAATAAGTGCTTGGAGTTATTGGATGTCCCCCTGAGGCTTCGTGGGTAAGCACCAGGAAGGTGACCGGCAGACCTCGAGGAAAGCCACAAATGTGTGTGCTTTCAGCTTCTAATCAGCCATTCCCTTCATTGGCTGTTTGTTTTTCACTTGCTTATGTGATCAGATCCACTTGGCTGACCGCATTTCAGGGCTTTCTCCTCAGCAAAACCATTTTAACACTTAATAAGCCTTAGGGTGGAGCGCAGCTGCTGTTAAGTCCCGGACAGCGCTGGCAAGATGAACTCTCCCTTCTCCCCTCAACCTCATCTTAACGTTTTCTTCTCCATTAAGTTCTGTTTGGCACACAAATATTTGTAGCCTCCCTCAGGAAAATCCTTCCCTTCCCCTGGCATCTGATTCCTTCAAGCAACGAAAAATTACTGAGTGCCTACTCTGTGTGAGGCTTGGCAGGCTGGACTGGATTCAGTATGGGATCTCATCCCATGGGGTGTAAGAGAGATGGGCTTTTCCCATCAATGAGCCAAATGATGGTGAGGGAGAGGCTGGTAGGAGCTGCGAAAGTGAGATCTATGGTACACAGTCCAGGCCTGGTGGGGGAGGGTCAGGGAGGTCTCCCTAACATGTGTGTGTTCCCCAGGCGTGTGCTGCCACTTGCCAGCTCCCATTCTGGGGACCTTACACGCTCCTACCTCCATGCCGAAATTCCCAGATCTTTACCCCAACCCCTCCCTGGAGTTTCTGGCTTGTATTTCCAACTGCCAGTGACACAACTTAATATTATCCCTTGTAATCATAAAATCACACATATCTAGCACCTGCTCTGTGCCTGTTTTACATGCATGTACACAATCACTATTCCTGTTTTACCCATAAGGACTCTGAAGTGCAGAGGTGTTAAATACTTGCCCGAGGTCACATGGCTAAGAAGTGGCAGAACCTGCATTAGAACCCTTAACTCTGTCACCGAATCTAGGCTCTCCACCAGCCTTTACCTCATTACCACCTGGCTGGCTCTTGGCACCTCATATTAAAATATCTAAAACTAAGCTTACCTTCCTCCTGTCCTCCCACCCCCCAGCCATCATGCTGTGAGAGAGTTGTCCCTCCTTCTGTCTTTTTCTGTAAACTGCATCATCTTCACCTGCCAAGGTGCTCAGACCGGGTACCTCGAGTCACTTTGGACTCCCCACTCTGCCTCTTCCATTCTATCTAACCAGTTTCTAAGTCCTGTGGCCATTTCCCGGCAAAGTCTTCAAGATCGTGATAGCAGCTCTTAAATGGTCCAGTTCTAGCCTTGCTTTTTCCCAACTGATCTAGCAAAAGACATGCTTGCAACGTTCACCTTCCTAGATCCCAGGTCAGTTGGGTTTCTCCCTTGATCAAACACCGGTGGCTTCCTAATGAAAATCACAATTCATAAATCTAACATTCCACCTGAGACTTCTCTTGGGTTGCACATATCTCCAAAGGAAATTACCATGTGCACCTGAAACTCAATGTATCCCAAAGTGTACCACACTTTCTGTTGCAAAGACTCCCATACCCCATCTATTCACCCTTTCTTCCTTTACTGTGGAACCAAAGTCTTAGCATAAGCCATTTCCCATTTCCCCTGCAGCTATGGATGACCACGTGACCAAGTTCTAGGCAAAAGGATGTCAGCTACTTGTGAGTGATAACCTTCAAGGGTAGAGGCATACTCTCCTTCCGTTTCACTTGGGCCACGTGTGCCTGGTGGTGAGCTGTCCTGGACCAGCAGATAATGGAACAAGGTAGTTGATATGGTTTGACTGTGTCCCCACCCAAAACTGTAGCTCCCAGAATTCCCACATATTGTGGGAAGGACATAGGGAGAGATAATTGACTCATGGGCTGGTCTTTCCCATGCTATTCTCATGATAATGAATAAGTCTCACAAAATCTGATGGGTATATTATATCAGGGGTTTCACTTTAGCTTCTTCCTGATTTTCTCTTGCCACTGCCATGTAATAAGTGCCTTTTGCCTCCTGCCATGATTCTGAGGCCTCCCTAGTCATGTGGAACTGTAAGTCCAATCAAACCTCTTTTTCTTCCCAGTCTCTTATCTTTATCAGCAATGTGAAAAAGGACTAATACAGTAAACTGGTACCAGTAGAGTGGGGCATTGCCGAAAAGATACCAAAAAATGTGGAAGTGACTTTGGAACTGGGTAATAGGCAGAGGTTGGGACAGTTTGGAGGACTCAGAAGAAGACAGGAAAATGTGGGAAAGTTTGGAACTTCCTAGAGACTTATTGAATGGCTTTGACAAAAATACTGATAATGATATGGACAATGAAATTCAGGCTGAGGTGGTCTCAGGGGAAGATGAGGAACTTGTTGGGAACTGGAGCAAAGGTGACTCTTTCTATGTTCTAGCAAAGAGACTGGTGGCATTTTGTCCCTGTTCTAGAGATTTGTGGAACTTTGAACTTGAGAGAGATGATTTAGGGTATTTCGTGGAAGAAATTTCTAAGCAGCAAAGCATTCAAAAGGTGACTTGGGTGCTGTTAAAGTCATTCAGTTTTATAAGGGAAACAGAGCATAAAAGTCTGGAAAATGTGCCACCTGACTATGCAATAGAAAAGAAAAACTTATTTTCTTGGGAGAAATTCAATCTGGCTGCAGATATTTGCATAAGTATCAAGGAACCTGATGTTAATACCCAAGACTATGGGGAAAATGTCTCCAGGCCATGTTAGAGACCTTCATGGAAGCCCTTTCCATCCCAGACCCAGAGGCCCAGCAAGAAAAAGTGGTTTCATAGGCTGGGCCCAAGGTCCCCATGCTGTGTGCAGCCTAGGGACTTGGTGCCCTGTGTCCCAGCCACTCTGGCCATGGCTGAAAGGGGCCAACATGCAGCTCAGGCTGTGGCTTCAGAGGATGGAATCTCCAAGGCTTGGCAGCTTCCACATTGTGTTGAGCCTGTGGATGCATGAAGTCAAGAATTGAGGTCTGGGAACCTCTGCCTAGATTTCAGAAGATGTACGGAAATGTCTGGATATCCAGGCAAAAGTTTGCTGCAGGGGCGGGGCCCTCATGGAGAGCCTCTGCTAGGACAGTGCAGAAGGGAAATGTGGGGTTGAAGCCCCCAAACAGAGTCCCTACTGGAGTACAGCCCAGTGGAGCTGTGAGAAGAGGGCCATCATTCTCCAGAGCCCAGAATGGTAGATCCACTGAGAGCTTGCATGGTGTACCTGGAAAAGCTACAGACACTCAACAGCAGCCCATGAAAGCAGCTGTGAGGGAGACTGTACTCTGCAAAGCCACTGGGGTAGAGCTGTCCAAGACCATGGGAACCCACCTCTTGCATCAGCATGACAGGCATATGAGACATAGAGTCAAAGGAGACCCTTTGGGAGCTTTAAAATTTGACTGCCCCACTGGATTTCAGACTTGTATGGGCCCTGTAACCCCTTTGTTTTGGCCAATTTCTCCCCTTTGGAATAGCTGTATTTACTCAATACCTGTACCCACATTGTATCTAGGAAGTAACTAGCATGCTTTTGATTTTACAGGCTCGTAGGTGGAATGGACTTGCCTTGTCTCAGATGAGACTTCGGACTGTGGACTTTTGGGTTAATGCTGAAATGAGTTAAGACTTTGGGAGATTTTTAGGAAGGCATGATTGGTTTTGAAATGTGAAGACATGAGATTTGGAGGGGTTAGGGGTGGAATAATATGGTTTGACTGTATCCCTACCCAAATCTCAACTTGAATTGTATCTCCCAGAATTCTCACATGTTGTGGGAGGAACCCAGGAGGAGGT
Organism: Plecturocebus donacophilus; assembly: GCA_004027715.1. Lineage (NCBI taxonomy): Eukaryota > Metazoa > Chordata > Mammalia > Primates > Pitheciidae > Plecturocebus > Plecturocebus donacophilus. The sequence continues at coordinate 7,236 of PVKP010016186.1, read as the reverse complement.
AATTGAATCATGGGGGCTAGTCTTTCCTGTGCTATTCTCATGATAGCGAGTAAGTCTCATGAAACTGATGGGTTTATCAGGGGTTTCTGCTTTTGCTTCTTCCTCATTTTCTCTTGCCACTGCCATGTAAGAAGTGTCTTTTGCCTCCTGACATGAGTCGGAGGTCTCCCCAGCCATGTGGAACTGTAAGTCCAATTAAACCTTTTTTTCTTCCCAATACTATGGAGCCACGACCTTAGTTGTAAGCTGCTTATGCTTTAACATTTAGGCAGAAATAATGTTGTCTAAGTCACTTTGTGCATGTGTGTGTGTGTTGTGTGTGTGTGTGTATTGTGTGTGTGTGTGTGTGTGTGTGTGTTTTGTTTTGGTTTTCATTTAAACAACCAAATCTGTATTCCAATAATACCATGCTCCTCCCCTACCCCAACTCCCTTCTTCTGGTTAATAACACCCTGTACCTCGACTGCTTAAATCAGAAAGCTGGGTACCACCAGCTGACTCTTTTCGCTCACGCTGTCCCTCCAATCAGTTGCTGATTTTTCCAGTTTCATTTTAACTATTTCCCAGACCCAGGTGCCCTCCTTTCCACTGTGACTCCCTTGTCCTTGCACACTTTTCCTTTTCCAACCATGCTTCTGGATCACTGGGCCCTGTTCTGTCTACCCTCCTCAGGGGACTGTTCTAGCCAGCACCCCCAGACCATGACACAGCTACTCAAATCCTCTCAATGACCAAATCAAAGAAGTGTGCATGGTCTGTGAGGTGGGGCAGGTGGTAGTGAGGAGCAGAGGAACTGTTATGATCTAACAGGACTTCAGAGACTTTCAAGCCACACGCAATATGTGGATCTTGTCTGGATCCAACACACCACTGTACAAAAACATTCTGAGCCAAGCAGGGAAACATGAAAACTGACTGATTATTAGATGACATTATCAAATGATTGTTTATTTTTAAGGTGCCATAATGAGATTGCAGTGTTTTAAAAAATAGTATTTTTCTCATAGGAATACATCCTGAACTCCTGACAAATGAAATAATATGATGTCTTCAGGTTGATTTAATTAAAATAAGTCATCGGGGGGAGGGGAGCAATGGAAAATAGAAATGAAGCAAGATTGGCCATGGACTGATAATGATTGATCCTGGATTACAGATATGAAGAGGTTGGTTATACTATTCTACCTCTGTGTCTACTTTAATGTTCCATGGTAAAATATTTTTTTCAAAGCCAAAAAGCCAGAAATCCAGTGTGCAAGGGAACCTGGATGAATTCTGCTGCTTTCAGAGTCAAGCCGCAGGTCCTTCAAGTAAGGCAGGACATGCTTCAGGCCCCCCGCAACCCCCAACCTCTGTCCTCTGAACTCCTGTCCCTCTCCCTCCCCATCGGGATCTTCAGCCCTGCCAGGCCCTTTGCTGCTACCAAGTGAGCCCTCTCACAGCCCTGAGCCGCATAAACATTCTCACACCTGCTGGCAGCATTCCTTCCCCATCAGCCCCTGCTTGCTCACTACATGGCCCTTCCGAAATCCGTGCCTTCCCATGACTCTGCCTCACACCCCTACCCTGCAGGGAGGAAAAGTAGTTTTCCGTCAACCATCCTCAGGTCATGGCTGAGACCCTTATAACAAAAGACAGATTAACAAGAGAAAAGCATGCAAACACGTTTAATGTAAGTTTTACATGACACAGGAGCCCTCATGAGGAAACGAAGACCTGAAGAAATGGTTACACATATATTCTTATGCTTGGTTTGATGAAGAAATGGATAGTTGTAGAAAAATAAGACTGGACAAAGGGTGTCTGATCTAATGGCACCAAACTGGAGAGAACTTAGCAAGGCCTGGTTGTTCGCATTCTTCTCTGTGTCCCTGTGTTTTCAGAAATAAGGATGTTCTTTGCCTCTGGGTACAGAAAGGGCACATCTCACATGAGTGTCTCATGATCTGCCTCTGGGGGAAAGTGAGAGAGACCTTCCTGCTTCTGCTGTTTCCTCAAATGCCAAGGTGTTGGGGTAGCAGGCCTTGAACCCCATCAACCCGCACAGTGCTTAGGGCTCCATCGAGAATGGTGCCCTCCAAACAGTTCTGAATTCATTTGCTTTCTTCTGCATCCCCCTCTAGAACCTGAGCTCCTTGGAGATGGCAAGGGTGACCCCTGAATGTTGTCTCCAGAGGCAGGGCACCGTCCTGGGCCACAGTGAATGTTCAATAAGTGAGCAGAATGACTTTGGGACAAGAAGGTTGAGCTGAGTGACAGTGCTGCTGCTGTGCACCAGGTGCAAGCATGTCCCATTGCTTACTCTGAAGTGATGCAGGATCACACAGGTGGAGGAGGACTTCCTGGTTGTCACCAAATCCCCTCTGGTCATCTCACAGTGGGGGACTTTTCCAACTTGGGGTCAGTATTAGAAAAATAGCCATCTCGGCTGCCACCCTTCTTTAAAAATGAAGAGAACAGATGATGAAAATCTCTCTGCTGAGAATGTGTTTTTACAAAAAAAAAAAAGATTGGAAGCCACACCTCCTCCTGGAAACCCCAGGTGACCCTCTGCCCTCTTGAATGTGGCTCTGCAGATGCAGGGTCAGTGCCTCCACTGTGCTCTGTCAGCAGAAGACAACTTCCGAGCAGCAGGGATGGGGCTTCCTTCCTCTGAGAGTCTGAACTATAAATATCTGCGGGGGCAGATTTCTCCATAGGGAACAAAAATGGAGAAATTTGTGATAACAAATAAGGAAGCTCCTTCTATCTCTTTAATAAACAGGATTCCAATTCTCCTCACTTGCCTCTGGGCCCCATGGCGCAGTCTGTTTATAATTTCTTATAAATCCTTTAACCCTGCAAGTTTCTTTCCACGCATTGCCATTTCCCTTTGCTCTTTCCTGGGGGCAGAAATAGCACCTGGAGGAAGCCATTCCATTCACTTCCTGCTCCGATGAAATGAAAGAGATAAAAACCAAACCATCAACTATCCCACGGCCTGCCTCGGTCTCTTTTCTGATGTGAGCCTCAGGAAAGAGGAAATAATATCGCATTAGATGAGGCCAAAACAATGGCTGTTTGCTGGATGCAGGTGAGTGGTCCTCGTGAGTGCTGAGGGCTCTCCTCAGGGAGCGCTGGGCACTGAGATGCAGCCGGGAATGAATGAAATCTAAAGTATCCTTCCATGCAGTTCACACCATATGGGGAACTCTGACATCAATCAACACAGCCACTCACTCAAACCAACCCAAATATCTTGGGCAATTTGGAAACAAGTCATGGAAATAAAGCAAACTACAAATCAGACCACGCTTCCAGACACAAGCCTAGCTTTTAATCCTTCACTACCACAGTTCCTTTCTCAAGGGACTCACAAATGTTTGATGAAGGGATCAGTAGATAATTAATAATAATCACCTAACAGGCAATTCATCCCTGGACTGCTGTGTCCATGACAAACACCACATACAGCAGAAGTGGGAGGTTGGGGCTAATATTTATGTAGCATATGTGACGTGCTTTACAAATGCTGTTTTATTGAATCCTACAGCAGCGCTATAAGGCATTGTTCATTATCCCTATTTTACAGATGAGCAAATGGAAGCCGAAGCTGATTATATAACGGGTGCAAGATCGTAAGAGGGAAGGGGAGAAGCATTGTAAGGGCTGAACTCCAGCTTTGTCTGAGTTCAAAGCCCTGCTCTTTCTAGAATGTCATGACTTTTCAAGCTTGCTCCAGCAGAACAAAAATGGCTTATAAGCTTAATTGGGATGCTCAGCAGCTAAAATTAAATAATGATTTATAATGATAGGCTTGTCCCAATTTGCACAAAAGTTAACTGAGAAAATTTTCTTAATTTCATGTTTTTGCTTCTATTATTTTTTCCTAGGCTGTGGTGCTTGCCACCCCTTATCTGATAGTGACACCGGCAGTCCCAAAAGGAATGAAAAATTCGGAAAGGATAATTAACAACCATTTGTGCTCTATTCAGTAGATTTTCTTTTATTGCAGAATGAATGCTCCCAATTTTGATTTCATATCGGGGGCTCATGAGGGAGCTATATATACAAAGGTCACTCAAAAGGTGTCTGGACTGGCTGTCCTGAGACCAGCCATCTGAGAGAGAGCATCAGGGTGAACCCAGCTCCAAATTAGCAAGGACACATCAGGATATGGAATTAATTTCCTATTCAGAAGTCGCTGGTCATATTCCGTCCTCACCTGCAGCAACTAGCTTATCTAGACTGGTTTCTATTATGGACAGAAGCAGTCCTTGGTCGCTCAATAAATCACTGATTGCCCACAGAAGGCAAGTACCTTTTATTAAAGGAGGGAAATGAGGCCACTGCCTGAGAGCCGCAGAGCAGTACTGTTACGCGCAAACAATTATATAAAAGCCAGGTCCCACTGGGAAGCCACCTCTCAGGACAAAGAGGAAAGGAAGAAAGAAAGAGATTTGCAAACAACCAGGGCTGAAGCTCGGCAGCCTTGCTGAGAGGCCAATTTCTTCCTTCCTGGAGCCATTTATTCAGTTACCCCTTCATTTACTTCTCACCATTTACACAGTCCCACTCTGTGCTTTGCCAGGCCCCTTGCCAGGACCCTTGATGGACAGGAAAGTGGGATTCTCTGCATCCGGGAGCTTCCAGTCTGGTGAAAAACAGAGTAATAAACAGAATTTATGTGACACTGTGCCTCACCTGCTTTGCTGGGTGTGTGATGGGGTCTGAGTGGGAGCCACTCAGGAGTAAGGGCTCTGGGAGGAAATAATACTGTATTTTCACACTGTAATGATGCCACAAAGAATCTCCAAATCTGATAAAGGCAACAAAAGAAAAGACAGATTGGACTTCATCAAAATTAAAACTCTGTGTGCATACAAAAACACTATCAACAAAGTGAAAAGGTGGCCAGGTATGGTGGCTCACTCCTGTAATCCCAGCGCTTTGTGAGGCCAAGGTAGGTGGATCACCTGAGGTCAGGAGTTCAAGACCAGCCTGGCTAACATGGTCTATCAGAAATACAAAAAAACAATTAGCTGGACGTGGTGGCAGGCACCTCCCAGCTACTCGGGAGGCTGAGGCAGGAGAATCACTTGAGCCTGGGAGGTGGAGGTTGCAATGAGCCAAGATGGCACCACTGCACTCCAGCCTGGGCAACATAGTGAGAGTCTGTCTCAAAAAGATAAATTAATTAATTACAAATAAATTAATAAATTAATAAAATAAAGTGAAAATGCAAACCGTGGAAAATATTTGCAATGCATATATCCAACATGGGATGACTACTTGGAATATATAAAGAGCTTCTGCAATCAATAACAACAACAAGCAACCCAATTAAAAACAGGCAGAGGACTTGATTAGACATTTGTCTAAAGAAGGTGTACAAGTGGCTAATGAGTACACAAAAATATGTTCAACATCATTAATCATTAGGGGAACGCAAATCAAAACCACTATGAGACACCCCTCAGGCCTATTAGGGTGGTTACTATTTAAAAAATACAGAAAATAAAAAATATTGGCGAGGATGTGGAGAAACTGCAATCCTTGCGCATTGCTGGCAGGAATGTAAAATGATGCCACTGCTGTGGCAAACAGGATGGCAGTTCCTCAACAAGTTCCACATAGAACTACCAATGATCCAACAATTCCACTTGTGGGTATATACCCCAAAGAATTGAAAGCAGGCATGTTTTCCAACAGCTCCCTGTGCACCCATGTTCATGGCAGTATTGTTTGAAAGATGGAAGCGGCCAAAATGTCCATCAATTGGTAAATGGCTAAAACAAATATGGGATAGTCATGCCATAGAATATTATTCAGTCTTAAAAAGGAAGAAAATTCTGTCACATGCTATAAATGGTCAAATTTTGAGGACTTTATGCTGAGTGAAAGAAGCCTGTCACAAAGAGAAAGGTATGTATGATTCCAAATATATGAAGTATCTAGAGTAGTTAAATTCATAGCAGCAGAAAGGAGAATAGTGGTGCCAGGGCATGGTGGGAGGGGGAGCGGGGAGAGTGTTTAATGGGGACAGGGCTTTAGTTTTGGAAGGTGAAAAAGTTCTGGATATAGACGGTGGTGATGGTTGCCTAACCATGTGAATGTACCACTGAACTGAACACTTCAAAATGGTTAAGATGGCAAATTTTATGATAGGTCTATTTTATCACAATTTAAAAACATCGTCAAGTCAGCGATAGTGCTCCCTTAGTTACTTCAGTTATTTTAGCCTTTTCTACAATAAAGAACACAGCATTCTTTTCTCCGTCAAACAAAGGCAAACAAGCTCTGTGTGAGAAGTAGTGTTCACTTATCTTCAGCAATTCAAGAATTATTTAAATATTTGTTGAATTTCTCTTGTATGCCAGTGCTTTCTTGGGCACTGGGATTATAGCGATGAACGTGAATTGAAACTGGTAGAAATTTATGTACCCCTGGCTTCTTCATGGAGTTATCATGCTAGGGAAAACTAAGAACAATTATACACACACACAAATATAGTATGTGTGTGTGTGCACACATATATATGTATGTATAAAATGCAGAACTGGAGTAGAGTTAGTCATAAAAGGCCTATATATAAGGGTCCCTTTCTTTATTTTCTATGGACCAATCTGAAATCTAAGGTTGTATCAATCAAGGTCTCAGCAGGAAACAGAGACAGGATCTCACTCTACTGCTCAGGCTGGAGTGCAGTGGTGCAATCAGGGCTCACTGCAGCCTCAATCTCAAGCTCAAGTGATCCTCTTGCCTCAACTTCCAGAGCATGCCACCATGTCCAGCAATTTTTAAATTTTTTGTAGAGACAGGGTCTTGCTATGTTGCCCAGGCTGGTCTCAAATTCCTGACCTCAAATGAACCTTTCTTCTTGGCCTCCCAAAGTGCTGGGATTATAGGTGTGAGCCACTGTGCCTTGCCTTGAAGAGGGTTTAATAAAGGAGCTTTTTATGAAGATGTGGACTGGTTATAGGAAAACCATCCCAGGAGTACTTCAGAAAGCCACGCTAGTAACAGTGGAGCTGCTACCATCACAAGTTGTATGGCTAAAGGAAGGGAGTAGATGCTGGAATTTGGGAAGAGAAAATGGTAAGAAAGGCTGTCATGAGAGGAGCAGTGACTTTGGTGGAGGGACACAGCCCAAGGCTACCCCCACAGTCAGTCCAAAGCTATCCCACAGTCAGCCCAAGGCTACCCCACATTCAGCCCAACCAGTCAGTCCAAGGCTACCCCACAGTCAGTTCAAGG
>PVKP010016185.1:0-48747 GCA_004027715.1 Plecturocebus donacophilus | reverse complement strand
GAGAGGACGGGAGGGGAGGAGAGTGCATGGTAGCTACAGAGAAAAGAAAGAGACAGAGGGAACCTATAACCTCAGTATATTCTTATGCTTTTTTTTGATCTGGTGATACTGAAAGCATCTTTTTATCCCAGGGGAGAGGGAGGGAGACAATCCACTGAAAGAGGTGAGGGCTGCATTTTGTTAATTTTTTTTTGTAGGAAATGTCATAGGTGCACTGCAAACGTGTCTTGTCTTCCGGTTGTTTTATCCCTTCCCAAAACGTCTAGTTAGGGAGTTTTACAGACAAATCCTATGCTACATTTTTCAGCTGCATTCATCACTGTTTCTTTGTGGGCATCTCTGGCCAGTAGAAAGATAGATCCAACACCAGCTTCCACTTCTGCTTCTATTTCTGCATGAGGCACCAGCTCCTTTTTTAAAAAGAACTTTTATTTTAGGTTTGGGGGTACAGGTGAAAGTTTGTTACATAAGTAAACATGTGTCATAGGGGTTGTCTTTTTTGCTCCTCTCCCTCCTACCACTATACTGCCTCAAGAAGACACTGGAATCTGTTGTTTCCTTCTTTATGTTCATAGTTCTTATCATTTAGCTACCACCTATAAGTGAGAACATATGGTATTTGGTTTCCTGTTCCTGCATTAGTTTGCTAAGTATAATAGCCTCTAGCTCCAATCATGTTCCTGCAAAAGATCTGATCTTGTTCTTTTTTATGGCTGCATAATATTCTGTGAGTCATCGGTTCCTGCTCTATGTCTGGACCAATAGGAAAGAAATGTTGCCTACAGCGCTGCAGGTTGGGACAGGGGTGGGAGTGAAAGCAGGCTTGAAGGCTTATCACAGGTCCAGGACCATTAAGACCATGCACCCAGAAATAGCTATGGCTTATTCCAACTCCTCCCTGGAAACCCAGCTGCTCTTCCACAGACAGCACTTCCTTTCTCTCTTGCCCCAGCATGGCTGGAGATATGGAATCAGAGATCCAGATGTTCACCCTCCAGCCACAAACCCTAGAAACACATTCGCTTAATAAGTAGCAAAAATCATGACACTATCATAGTCTACCTCATGCTTATTAAAATTGGCTAGTAATTTTTGGAGTCTGGCATGTCTTAGACATCATGCTTCATCCTTGTCTCTCAGAAAGCCATATCTGCATAAATAACAGCATGTTAGGCTCAGAATTTGTTCACACATCTATTCATTCAGCAGGCATTGAGCACTGACTATGTGGCTACCACTATAGTCGGAAGTCAAAGTTGATATTCCAGTTAGAGATAAAGAAAGGCCATGGAGAAGCACACCTCCAACCTGACAGCATCGTTAATGTCCAACCCAGTCAGTGTGATGTTCCTGTTCTCTAGCAGGACACTCCAGTGGGCCAACATTACTTGGACAGGGAGGCTGAGGCCCAGCGAGGATGCGTGGCCATTGGAAATCTCACACACCACGTCAGAGAGTGAACTGCAAACAGAATTTTGGTTTCCTGACTGTTATTCCATGATTCTTGACATCATAACTGTCCCTTTTTAAAAAGCATTTTTTTTAAAGGGCCTTTTTACAATGTATTAAAGATTCAATATATTTTAAAAGTAGGAAACAAAGTCACACATGGAGTCATCACTCAGTACAGCCACTGCAATCTCCCGGGGGAAGTCCTACCCCTTTTCTCCAGGCCCTGATATGGGAAAGTGTGTGCATGTCCAGTGAATTTCTGAATAAGCATATGTGTGTATTTTATAAAACTTATTTTTTATTTTTTTAATTTTACTTTAAGTTCTGGGGTACATGTGTAGATTTTGCAGGACTGTTACACAGATATACACATACCATGGTGGTTTGCTGCCTGCATCCCCCATCATCTACATTAAGTATTTCTCCTAATGTTATCCCTTCCCAATCTCCCCACCCCCTGCTATCCCTCCCCTAGCTCCCTACCCCACAACAGACCCTAGCGTGTGATGTTCCCCTCCCTGTGTCCATGTGTTCTCATTGTTCAACACCCACTTGTGAGTGAGAACATGCGGTGTTTGGTTTTCTGTTCTTGTGTCAGTTTGTTGAGAATGATGGTTTCCAGATTCATCCATGTCCCTGCAAACAACATGAACACATCCTTTTTTATGGCAGTGTAGTATTCCATGGTGTATATGTGCCTCATTTTCTTTATCCAGTCTATCTTTGATGGGCATTTGGGTTGGTTCCAAGTCTTTGCTATTAGTCATATCATAATATATATTAGTTAACATCATCACAAGGTCTAGGCAGAGTATATGTATCCTGTGACATATATATGAATATAGAAATATCATATGTAGCTATAAATATACACATATGCATATATATGTGTATATACACGTCTGCATGTGTTATTAGTAATTATATCATGCATATATATGCACAAATCATAAAATTTAAAAAATATCATTATATACTTTTTTCTAAATATATTTTATGGCTGCAGAACATTTTTTTTTTTTGAAATGGAGTCTTACTCTGTTGCCCAGGCTGGAGTGCAGTGGTGCAATCTTGGCTCACTGCAACCTCTGCCTCTGGGTTCCAGTGATTCTCCTGCCTCATCCTCCCAAGTAGCTGAGATTGCAAGAATGTGCCACTATGCCTGGCTATTTTTTTTTGTATTTTTAGTAGAGAAGGGGTTTCTCTATGCTGGTTAGGCTGGTCTGGAACCCTGACCTCAACTGATCCATGCACCTCGGCCTCCCAAAGTTCTAGGATTATAGGCATGAACCACTGCACCCAACCAATAGCTGCATAACATTTTTTTTTTTTTTTTTTTTTGAGACAGAGTCTTGCTGTGTCGCCAGGTGCCAGGCTGGAGTGCAGTGGCGTGATCTCAGCTCGCTGCCACCTCTGCCTCCTGGGTTCAAACAATTCTCCTGCCTCAGCCTCCTGGGTAGCTGGGACTACAGGTGCACGCCACCACGCCCAGCTAATTTTTTTGTATTTTTAGTAGAGATGGGGTTTCACCATGTTGGCCAGGATGGTCTCCATCTCTTCACCTCGTGATCTGCCCGCCTCAGCCTCCCAAAGTGCTGGGATTACAAGCTTGAGCCACTGAGCCTGGCTGGCTGCATAACATTTTACTGAGAGCAGGTATCATTTTTTCCTTACCCACTATTTTATAATTAAGGAAATGTGGTGTGTTAGAGAGAACAGAGACTTTCTAATTAGTTGGAGCTGGTTTGATTCCCAGCTCTACTCTCTGCTAGCTGGGTAGCTCCTCTGTCCTTTCAGCTTCAGTTTCCTCATTGGAAAAATGGCACTATAATACAATACCTTGTGATTTCATAAAGGAGTATATAAATGTAGGTGAAGTACTCAGGATTTTAACAAAATGATGGCAATTATTAGTTGAACATTGAGGCTGTTTCCATATTTTTCATTATTACAAGTAATATGATGAACATTTTTTAACGTGGTAAAGAATTATATTTAGAATTAGACAGCTGGATTTGGTTTAGATGATCCAGTTTTGTTGGCAACATCAAAAGCATCACAGTCAGAAGTCATTTAAGCATGTGCCTTCTTGTCTCCGACAGGCCTGATCAGGGTGCTGACCTCGGCTGTGACGATGTCGTACAGCTTTGTCACTGTCTGTCTCATCTGCTGCTTTGTTGGCCTAGACAGCCACAATGCTTCATGGATATTTTTCTTCTTAAAACCTCTCCCTGTGTTTTGAATTATTTCTGAGTATCTCCAACCTTAAACTCTAAGGTTCATCTGGCTTCGAGGGGAGTGCGGTCCCTCCAGACGTGACTGTCTCACCTTGTCTGAAGGTACTTTATCCTGGAAAGCATGTCGAGATGCCCTGCAGAATACTGCTCGATCACATCCTTCACGTCGTAAGGCCTCAAAGTCTCCTTGAATTTTTTTTTATAGAGACGGAATTGTAGAATTCTGCAAGGCAAAGTAGAGGCATTTGTGCATCACGAGTGGAGAGCCAGGAAGCTGTAACACAAGGCTAGTAAACTCAGGGGCAGGGGGAGAAAAGAACCAAAGAGAAAACAGCTTGCTGGAAGAGCTTCCAACTTTTGGTTCTGGTTCTACCCCTTGGAACCACACAGAGTTAGTGCATCTCCATCAGGATGACTCCCTTCAATCATTTGAATAATAAGCAAATCATAGTATTAATAAGAGCTAATATGTATTGAGTAGCCAGACTGTGAGCTTAGTGCTTTCTGAACAATCCTGATAACAGATCCATTTATGGATGATGTGATTATGATTCAGAGCTTCAGCATTGTCCCAGGGCCACATAGCTAATAAGGGCAGAGCTGGTCCTCAAACCCAAGTAGGGTGCTGACAAGGCTGGTGCTCTTAATCATTGTCACACTGCTTTCCATTTGAGGACAGCTGATGTAGCTCATCCTCAATAGCCTCTTTAATTCTTTGGCTTGGGAGCTCCTAGAAAAGAAAAGCTAGCTTCTATTCTTTGAGTTTTATCGTACTCTTTATAAAGTGGGGCACCCAGAACTGGTGGATGAAATCAAAGTCTCACCTCCATACTTTATGGATTCCTCCCTGGAAAGCAATCAAATCACCCCTGATGGGTAGTGGTCCTTGACAGTCTCATTGCAAAGTTAATTCCTGCTGAGCACAGAGTCAATTCAAACCCCGAATCACAGGTCAGTGTCTGGAGGTCACAGCCCATCCCAGGCCCTTCCATCTGGTACTTGCACAAGTCTTTTTTATGGTGCATTCAAAGTTCATTTTGTTTGTCATAGCTTGGGGCTTCAACCTCCAAACACTATTTTGATATATTGATTATGGCACTATCTAATCTGCTTGCCATCCTTCCCAACTTTCTGCCATTTTATAAGCCTTCTCTTTACATAGTTCCATACAGGTGAGAGTCTATAAACTAAGGCTCACAGGCCAACTCTGGCCCACTGCCTGTGTTTGGTGATAAGTTTTTACTGCAACTCAGCCACACCCATTCCTTTATGCACTGTGTATGGCAGCTTTGTGCTATAATGACAGAGCTGAACACTTGCAGCAGAGACCTATGGACCACAAAGCCTGAAACATTTACTATTTGACCCTTTACAGGAAAGTGTGAAACCTCTCAATTAAGACATCAGTGAAAATGCTGAAAGAGGAGGGCAGAGACCAGAGCATGCATTATCCCAGCAGAGATCTCCCTCCAGGTCAACTGAAGTTCCTTAACTGGTTTTCTTTGGATAAGGGCTTTCAGCTAGTTAGAAATCCAGATAGCTGTGCTTTCATACAACCACACTTCTGTCATATTCTACCTAAAGGTGTCAGGAAAATCCACATCCAAGGCTTCACTGAGGTCTATACGTTATAGCCCTACTGTGCTTCCCTATCTGGGAATCTTGCTGAAAATACCACAATCAGTTGAAGAATTCACCTCGGTTTCTAGAATTCACTGCTACCTTTATAAAGTGCTTACATGCTGATAAAGTTTCAGTAATAGCCTACTTTTTCATTTTCTTGCAGAATTCTAAAGCAAAACAAAAATAGCTGGGATGGATTATGGTCTCTGCTGATACATGGAAAAAAACTATGATTTATTATCTTGTTAAAAATGAGAACTAATTAAAAAGAACTATATGAATGAAGTTAGGCAGAAGAAAAACCATTTTAAGCAAGAAGCCTTAAAGGAAGAAAACCCTCCCCCCTGACACCCTTTCCAGTACATAGTGGTTACAGGCAGAGCAGAACAGAGCAGGTGGAAATACTGTTGGGGGGTGTGGGGCATGTTTATAACAAGGCAGGCACCCCAGAGTTATTCATCATAGCTTGCTTATGTCTGGATCATTTTTCTTGGGGTGGCATATAGTATTTACATACTCCTGGGACCTGACTCAGGGTTAGTGGAGGGGCTTCTTTCCCCTCTTCCTAAAGTGCAAGAGAACATTATTATAAGCCCCATCCTCTGGGAGTTGAGTGGGAGCTGGGGAGGCACACAGGCACAGGCGGAGCCAAGGGGACATTACCTGACAGCTCGAATGGCAGTCTTCAGGGTGGGGATCATGTCTTCGATGGGGAACTCATTCCCATAGCCCCTGTCTTCTGCCATGGGGTCGCCTGTCCCGGCATCTGGGAGGGAGACACGCATGTCAACGGCAGGCCACAGCTCTGGAAAAGGCTTGGGGACCCCACTCTTCATTCAAAGCCTTCCAAGCCTCTGGATGCGTCAGTCCCCAGAGTCTTTGTTTCCACTTTGTAAGATTCCACAGTATTCTCCAGTTGTGATGCTGTTCAGCCTTTCCTGGCACCCTCATTCTATTATCCAGAAGTCCCAGTCAAAAGTGTGTGCAGCTCATGGCTGGTGGTGGGAGAAAAGTCTAGCAGGGAGGAGAAGTGAGCTCTGCAGCTCCCGAGTGGACCCCAGAGCCAGAAGCCAGCAAAGGACACACACTGTGCAGGCCTTGCAGCCAGACAGACCTCAGCTGGAACTTTTGCTCTGTCAGTCTCTGTCCTGGTGACCTTGAGGAGGTCACTTTCTGAGCCGCACAAGCCTCAGAGATCTTGGAGAGAACCGTATGATACAGAGAGGGTTGAGGGCCTGGGGGTGGGCTCGGACACTGAGGTTACAGACTTTTCTGCTTGTCCTCCCTTTGTATAAGTAAAATAGGCACATGAGGCTGTGGCTTCTACAGTGCTTTCTGCCACCTCTTCCCATGTGCTGGTCTCTAGATCGCTTTGCACCTGGCACCTCCCCATCCTTCAAGTTGACCTCTATAACAATTCAATTGTAGGGTGGGGGCACCCTTAGAAACCAAGGTGATGGGTTTCCAGGCTCCTCATTTGGGAACCTCCTGACCAGACTCCTGGGAATACATCACCGTGCTTCAGCCCAAGGGACAGGAGGAGAAAGATAAGCAAGAAGCTGGTTTGTGGAAGGAAGGGAGAAAGCTACTTTGGGGGCTCAAAGGTTCTTAAGTGGGGGTGGTGAGGAAGGAAGTGGACTTGGGGGAGGAAGAAGTGGAGGAGACAGGGAGGGAGAAAAAAAGGCATTACCTTCAGAACTCTGCCAGAAAGCGTAGGCTTTCATGCGGAAGGCCGTGCGGAAACGCTCTTTATTGTTTAAGCCAACAGGCTTTGGTTCTTTAGAAGGACTTTCTTCTATGGCATCTACATTCAGAGGGGTAAATAGCTTTCCTTTAGTATTGCTACCACGAGGATTAGAAAGGCGAACCCGATCCAAGAGACCCAGCTTTTGGCTACAAAATAAGCAAAAGTGAACAATTTTCCTCCTTCAGTGCAGGCTCTTACAATTTCCCATCCCTCCATAAAGACTGACACATGCTCCTCCAAGGAGGAGTGGGGACCGTGCATTTCACAGTGCTGAATCTGACTCAGCAGCTTGGAACTTGACAGGGTGTGTTTCCAATCCTAGCTCCGCAGTTTGCTACCTCTTAGACCATGGACAAGTTTTTTAACCTCTCTGAAAGTCAATTTTCTCATATGCTTAAATGCAGCTTACAGGAGATGTAGGCTATAAATTGCCCAGCTCATCTTACCACGCTACAGAGATTCGTCTTTCCCCACGCCCATTCCCTGCATCAATAACCTGCTGCCTCTCCTGTGTACCACCCCATGGTGCCCAGACAGTGATTTACACAGAAAAATCCTTATCAAAGGATTCCTCCTTGAAAGAAACTTGACAACACAAATGACATAAAGCAGCACTGTTAATCTGGTGTCCACAAACAGACCCTCATGGATAGAATTTGGCAGTCCATGAGTTTGGATAGGGAAAAGTATCTTTTTAATTTACTAACTTCTTACTAAAGTTTAGCATCTCTTTCCATTATGAATGTAGGCAACAAATTCCAGTAATACCCAAATGCCTGTCACCTAATCACAGATAATTTTATATCCTGTTATTTTAAGACATTGTTTATGCTCATGATGTCTTCAAAATTATGGTGGTATTCAGCCTGCCACTAGGTTCATCACAAAATGCACATATATGACTACATCTCAAAATGTTAAAGATTTCGATAATGCTGTTTCCATATAATCGGCTTCTTTTGTAACTGAATATTATATTTTGTTTATAGATTCAAAATCATTATTCAGAGAGGGGGTCCATGGGCTTCACAGCACTGCTAGAAGAGTTCCTGGTATGAAGAAAATGGCTAATAACACTAATATAAAATTGTCCTATGCCAGGCATGGTGGCTCATGCCTGTAATCCCAGCTCTTTGGGAGACTGAGGCAGGCGGATCACCCGAGATTGGGAATTCGAGACCAGCTTGACCAACGTGGAGAAACCCCGTCTCTACTAAAAATACAAAATTAGCCGGGCATGGTGACACATGCCAGGAGAATTGCCTGAACCTGGGAGGCGGAGGTTGCAGTGAGCCGAGATTGCGCCATTGCACTCCAGCCTGGGCAACAAGCGGAAAACTCTGTCTCAAAAAAAAAAAAAAAAAAAGTTGTACTGGTGCAAAAAGCCAGTTGCACCTTGACTTAAGCCCAAGTCCACCTTTCCCATCTGGCTGACCTTGGGCAAATCTATTACCTTTCTGAGCCTCAGTTACTTTGTCTGTAAAGTAGGGATACGCATTCCCTGCTTTATCTGGTTGCTATGAGATGATGTTTGTCCAGGATTTGTTATAGAGCGTGATACATAGCGGGTGCTCTATACATATTAATTTCTTCTATTTCTTGGCTTTTACCCCCTTAACCTAGTGAGCACAAAGGATAAAGTCCTTTTTTGTGGTACTTCCAGAGAGACCCACATTGCATGTTTTTGCCCAGCAGTAAGCTTGCACCCAGCAGCATCTTCCGCTCCATTACCCACACAGAGCTTGGCACAGGAGGCATGCAGCACTCACTCATGTACTCAGGAAATAAATGAGACAGTGAATGAATATGGGTGATCAAATCAGCTCTGCACGGGTTTGCAATCATTTTGTGTTTTCTGAATGGTATGTCTGGTTAGGATAGTCATACTGTGCTCATACAGCACATTCTGTGCTCCTGCCAGAAGCAGCTGCTATCTTTGCAGCTGGGTGCAGTGTGGAGGTCATGGTGTTGATGCTACTGGAAGAGGAGTGAGCATTCCCCCTGCCACACAATCACCCTGTGCTTTCTGAACACCAGGTCCCCATCTGTCATGGGGGCCTAACAACAACTGCTTCCTGGAGGGCTAGGGAGTATTACACATGATAATTTCTGTAACATTTCTTGCCTACAGTCCAGCATATAGAAAGCATTAAGAAATCTTTGAAAAAACAAATGAGTAAATGAATGAATGAAGGAATGAATGCGTATATGAATGAGCAGTGAGCAGTTGTTATTCCTGACTTCCTCTGGATCTGTTCTCTCTCACCCAGCACTGTTCCAGCAGTTTGATTGAGGAACTCCATTAATAACCAGCCCAGGATAAATTTAGAAAAACTCCAATGCTTAGCCAGCTCCATCTTCCTTGAACTGAAGTCAACATTTTTGGAATTGCTTTCCTGGCTGCTACTAGATAAATGACTAATAAGACAGAGAATATATCAGAGCCTGTGGGCTAAAAATAGTGGATGAAGCAGGAACTGAACTGAACACACACTGAAGGCTTTCCGGCACTGTACTATATGGAGACAGTACCTCTCCATGACTGCCTGCCCCACTGGACTATGTAATGCTAGCTAGACAAAGACGCTGCCTGGCTATCTTTGAACACAGCACATTTCCCTGCTCAGAACATCTGTATGTTCAGTACAGTAACTAAGATCATGGGCAAAACCAGCCTGGTGGAAGCATCCTGACAAACCATGTGACCCAAGACACATCACTTATGCTTTCTGGTCTCCAGCTTCCTCGTGGGCAAAATGATGACCATAAGTCCCTGCCTTTCATAGATGTTTAAGGGCTAAATGAGGTAATGCATATCAAGTGCTCAGCCAGCTGAGATTCAGGAAGCGCTCAATAGATGCTGGCTGTCATCATTATTTCGGTAAGTAATCCTTTTCCCACAGAAACAGTAGAAGGCCGACAATGTGTGTGAAAAGGATGGATACAATTCCCTGGGCCACAAATAAAGGTTTGGATTTTTGTTTTTGTTTGTTTAAATGAACTGAGATGAGTTTGAGAGATTTATATACTATTTTACAGTACTTCTTAATGCTAGTCGGAAAATGTTCAACATTGTCATTGCACTCCACTTCCATAGGAAATAAATACATGAGGAGCTTAATTCCAGATTAATTCTAATCCTAACCCTAACCCTAACCCTAAGCAAAGTTAGTAGCAGCCACTTTTTCCTGAATTGAAATTTCAGTATAATTGTTGAATATAAGGAAGATATTGAGAGGACTCTCTTGGTTCTATCTGTGCTGGGATTTAGGATTTGCTTGTTAGGGATTTAAATGCTTCACTGCAACCTAAAATAGTCTGGATTGCTTTGGCTACATTCACTTAAAACCCCATTGGTCACAGATGACAGTTTAGATGGTGTTAGCAACCCAGATGCATGGAACAAAGCCAGAAGTCTCAGCTCAGAATCACTCACGGTCATTCCACCTGAGAGGCTTATGGAATTCTTCCTCCAGCAAAGTGGATGAACAGCTTACTTCTTAATTGTGTTGCCTGAAATCCAAGACCCCAATGGATAATCAAATGCAAGACAAAGTTCACTGATGAAACTCAAAACCCATCTCTGCTCTATTCGGTATGGATTTCCAGTGCATAATTAAGGTGTTCCTCTAGGAGGGCACTGCAGATCTTGCAAGAAAAGCCTTCCCCAGAGCGGACATCATATTTGCTTTGAAAGCTAGGGCTCTTGATTTGTTAAGTACAGGCAAACAATTTCCAAACATGAATTGTAAAAACTGCAAATAGATGGACTGGGCATGGAAAAGCAAAATCAAGGTTGTTCTATCCTGGATGATGCGGCTCTTGTCCTGGGCTCCTCCTTCAGGTCATGGAGAACTTCAGCCATGTTCAACTCTGTGTAGTTTCTTCACATTCAGTGTTTAGCATGTACTGTGAACTCTACCTGGGAAACCTTCATCCCTTTCCTCATCTAAATGACTCTTAGTTTTGCCTAAAACATGGCACAAGCATCGCCCCAAGGCTCACTTGTCAGCACAACTGGATGTTCGATGTAGTGGTGACTGAGATCCATTAGACATCCATCCCCTGTGACCCTAGTCCACTTCAGGCTTTCCTCATCCATGTCGCTCGTCCATTGCATGAAAACAGTTGACTTAATAGGGACTCCCTTACTAAATCAGTGGTTCTCAATTAGGGGTGATTTTGAGCCTCCCCCACCCCCACCAAGGAACATTTGGCGATGCCTGGAGACATTTGGTTGTCACTACAGCTGATATAATTTCAGGCGATGCCTGGAGACATTTGGTTGTCACTACAGCTGATATAATTTCAGGCGATGCCTGGAGACATTTGGTTGTCACTACAGCTGATATAATAATGGGGAGCACTATTGCCATCTAGTGGGGAGAAGCCAGAGATGCTGGTAAACATCCCACAACAACAAAGAATTATCTGTCGCAAATATCAATATTTCTAAGGTTGAAAAACTAAAAGGCAAGCTTTTGGGCCAGAAACTACCATGTTCAATTTGTATATCCAGGATCTAGTGCAGTGTCTGGCACGTTGCAAGCACTGACAGCATTATTACAATGTTGAATGAAGGAAAGAAGGAATACAATATTCAATCTTCTGATTAATAAAATGCACTAACCTCAGCTAAGAGAGGGAGTGCTGTATAGTGGAAAGAGTTTGGACTTTGGAGTAAGAGAACTGAGTTCAAATCTCTGCTCTGCAGTTTGTATTTTAGTTCGGAAAGTCATCAACTCAGATACAATTTAGTCTGTAAAATGAAGCTATTATTATTTATTCATTCAACAAAAATGTGTTCCACATCTTGTAAATCCCAGGCTCCTGGTAACTTGCTGAACGTACACTGGTGATCAAAACAGATGCGGTTTTCAGTCTCTAGTGAGCTAATGACAAAGTCAAGAAGACATACAATAAGTAAAGAGACATTCATTGCTAGAAATCTAACAAGGAAACCGAGAGAATGCAGTAATGAAGAACAAAGAGAGGTTGACAGGTAGGGTGGCTTGGGAATGGTATCTTGAGTGGATGGGAAGATTTGGAAAACCAATTTCGGTAATCCAGGATTAAGATGATGGTGGTCCACAAACAGAAGCTGAGATCTGAAGGGCGAGATGCTGGGTTTCCTTTTTCTTTTTCTTTCCTTTCCTTTCTTTTTTTTCCTTTTCCTTTTTCTTTTTTCCTTTCCTTTTCTTTTTCCTTTCATTTCCTTTCCTTTCCTTTTTCCTTTCCTTTCCTTCTTTCCTTTCCTTTCTCCTTTCTTAATTATACTTTAAGTTTTGGGATACATGTGCATAATGCACAGGTTTGTTAAATAGGTATACGTGTGCTATGATGGTTTGCTGCACACATCAGCCCGTCATCTACATTAGGTATCTCTCCTAATGCTATCCCTCCCCTAGCCCCCCACTTCCCCAACAGACCCTGGTGTGTGATGTTCCCCTCCCTGTGTCCATGAATTCTCATTGTTCAACTCCCACTTACGAGTGAGAACATGACATGTAGTGTTTGGTTTTCTGTTCTTGTGTTAGTTTGCTGAGAATGATGGCTTCCAGGAGAAGCTAGATTTCAAGCAAAGGGGGTGAGAGCTCTCCAGGCAGAAGAATGGCATGTAGGTGCAAGGGGCATGAGGACTGGACTGTGACACCAAAGGGAGGGCATGTGGCCAAAACATTCTAAGTGAGAGATGGAGTGGCACCTGATGAGATCAGAGGCCAGATAAGTCAGAGACTTTAGAAATGGAAATAGAATTTAAACAGAAATAGAAAGTAGGAGTTCCTATTTTATTCTAAGTATACCTGCAGCCCCACACAAATTTTTGAGGAGAAAGTATATGAAGTTTGCATTTTGAAAAACACATACCTGTTCACTGCAGCATTATTTACAACAGTTAAAAGGTGGAAGCAACCCAAATGTCCATCAGTGGATAAGTAGGTAAAAAAATTAATGGACATGCAATGGGATACCATTTGGAATTAAAGAAATCCTGACACACGTTGCAATGTGAATAAACCTTGAGAACTTTATGCTAAGTAAAATAACCCCTTTATGAAAAGACAAATACTATATGATTCCACTATATGGGGTATCTAGTGTGGTCAAGCTCATACAAACAGAAAGTAGAATGGTGGTTTCCAGGCCCTGGGGGCAGGGAACAGGGGCAACATTGTTTAATAGGAATTAAGTTTTAGTTTTGCAAAGTAAAATGTTCTGGAGATTGGTTGCACAACAACTGTGAATACATCAAATACTATAGACTTGTACTTTTTTTTTTAGACAGGGTCATACTGTGTCATCCAGGCTGGAATGCAGTGGTGTCATCTTGACTCACTGCAACCTCTGCCTCCCTGTTTTCAAGTGTTTCTCCTGCCTCAGCCTCCTGAGGAGCCGGGATTACAGGCACCCACCACCATGCCCAGCTAATTTTTGTATTTTTAGTAGAGACAGGATTTTGCCATGTTTGCCAGATTAGTATTGAACTCTTGACCTCAGGTGATCCACTCGCCTTGGCCTCCCAAAGTGCTGGGATTACAGGTGTGAGCCACTGTGCCTGGCCAAGATCTGTACTTTAAAAAATGGTTCAGATAGAACATTTTATGTTATGTGCATATGACTACAATTTTAAAAAAATTTTAAAAGAACGCAATGGGCTTTTTGGTGGAGAATGGATTGATGGGAAACAAAAACAAAAAAGAGCCTGAAAAGGAAGTCACTGAAGATGTCCAGGCGTGGAGTAGGGCGATTGCAGTGGGTAGAGCAAGGTGAACTTTGACATTGATCTTGGACTAGAACACCAGTGTTCTTTCCTGATGAGTTCTACGTGGGCTTTGAGGAAAAAGGACTGATAAAGAACTACTCCTGGTTTCTGGTTGCACAAATAAGTTGATCAACCACATAGGTACCCTTATAACCATCATTATAAGCTTTTTTTTTTTTTTTTTTTTGAGTTGGTCAAGACTTGGAACAAGCAAGTGTGGGGAGAAAAATCAAAAGTGGAGTTTGGGACATGTTACTTTTAGGAAGACTGAGAGGCACCCTGTCAAGTAAGCAGTTGGGGACTCTGACTTTCTTATTCATTGCTATATTCCCAGACTCTATAATGGTTTCTGGTACACAGGAGTGTCTTAATAAATATTCACTGAATAGTGGATGGATGGATGGATGGATGGATGAAGTGAACGGATGATGGACAAATGAATGGATAGATGAAGATAAGCACATGGATGATGGATGGATGATGGATATATGGATGATGGATGAATGGAAGTAGTGTCACAAGAGCCATAAAAGAGTATTTTGAAGAAAGCGTTAATCTGTCTTGTGCCATTTCAATATGAATGCTCAGTACGATGGTATCGACTGAATGCCCAGCACAGAACAGCCAATCCCACTTATAGGAGTCAAGACCATCTCTCCATTCTTTCGTCCTTTCATCTCTAGACAGCATGGGGACTAACACAAGATCTGCAGTCCCCTTTCAGAAGACTTTTAGAAGGCTTCCTAGCACCATGGTCTGCCCTGAGAGAGACAGAGAAAGCCGACAGGTAATAAACACCTGTCACCTTCTACATGCCAAACTTTTGAGGCTTTGGTGTCCTATTTTTCTCTCTAAGAAAAGATTATAAATGAAAGTTGCTGTCTGTGCTTATTTCTTAAAATATTTTATTATTTAAATTAAAATGGGAAATGCTAACTGGAGATGAGATGATAATGAATGTGAAGTGGTCAAAGGAGGCCTGGAACTTGACAGGACTTCCTTAAATGGCATCAACATTGAAGAAGATGATGGCAATTTCTTTACACCTTTCACTCTGTTCATGGTAGAGCTGGGAAAACCAAGTAACTCCTTTCCATTGTGTGATGGTTAGTTTTACGTGTCAACTTGACTGGGCCAAGGGACCCTCAGAGAGTTGATAAAACATGACTTCTGGATGTGTCTGTGAGGGTGGAGGAGATTACCAGTTGAATCAGTGGACTGAGAAAAGATTAGCCTTCACCAAAGTGGATGGGCATCATCTAATCCTTTGAGGGCCCAAACAGACTAAAAGGATGGAAGAAGGGTGAGTTCACTCTTTTTGCTTGAGCTGGGACATTCATATTCTCTTGCCCTTGGAGACTGGAACTCCTGTTCTCAGGCCTTTAAACTCCAGGACTTACACCATTGGAGCTCATGGTTCTCAGGCATTTGGATTTGAACTGAATTACATGGCTGGCTTTCCTGGTTCTCCAACTTGTGGACTCCAGATTGTGAGATTTCTCAGCCTCTATAACCATGTGAGCTAATTCCCATAATAAATCTCCTGTAATACGCCTTGATATATTCCATTGCTTCTGTTTTACTGGAGAACTCTGACCATACACTTTATTTCTCTACTGAGGAATTTACTATTTTGTAGCTAGAAACAAAGATTCACTGTTCATTTAGGGTTTTTGTACATTTTCCTTGGGACATGGGTATGCTTCTTAACTGATCTTATCAATTGATATTTCTAGAGATTTCTCATATAGAATTGATAGATGCAGGAGGCAGATAAGGGGGAAGATCCCAGAGAATCTCCAACTAGCCTGACCACTGGGAGGATGGGTGGGGCCACAGGAAGTTCCTGCCACTTGCTGCAGGGAGGAGCCTGGCCTTTCCTGTTCCTGGGTGGTGACCTGGGATTCCATCTGTGAGATGGGGGCCTATTAACCAGAACCCTTCTCGCTTTGCCGTGTGGTTTTTTCCTTTTGCCCAGTAAATTCCGTAATCCCCTCACCCTTCAAAGTGTCCACGTGCCTAATCTTTGCTGGTCGTGTGACAAGAATGAGGGTTTTTTTTTCCTACAATAGAATCAGGTGGCTGGAGAAAAGACCACAGGCCTAGGCACCTAAGGCTGGAAGGAAGAAAGGATAAAAGACAGAAGGAGCAAAAGTAGGACCGTAATTCTTTCTTCGGCTCAGTATAAATCTACCTAGCCCTTGAGAGGCCAAATCCTCAGTGGATTCTCTCCTGTTCCCTTGTTTCAGGTAGAGCTTAGACTTTTCCCTCCTTTGTGCCTGTTTCCTCTGCCCGTGTGTCTCTAACATCTCCCTGCCAGCACCCCTGATACTACATTGTTATTTTAGGCTGACACATCCGCTCCTCCCATCAGACAGTGAGGGCCTTTTCCATTAGAATATGAGTTATCATTTCCCGAGAATCTTCAGGGCTGACAAAAAGCAGAGCTCTTAATGCTCAGTGTTTAGGTTGGGGAAGGCAGAGGATAGAGGGAAGGAAGAATGGGTGGAATGAAGGAGAAAAGTGTTGCAAAGCTAGCCTTCAAATCTAGGTTGATCTGACTCCTAAAGTAGCTCTACACCATATGGAAATAACCCTGGAAATATGAGTGCAAATCAGGATAACAATGATGATAAGAGCAAACCCTTAAATAATACTTACCATGGGCCAGGCTCTATTCTAAGCACGCAATCCTTACTGCAGCCCTAGGTGATAGGTACCCTTATTATAACCATCACATAGATGAGGAAACTGAAGCACAGCGAGGTTTGTAATGTGCCCAGAATTACATAGCCAACATTTTTAAAAGTAATCTGTAACTCAGTGTCTAACGTGACAAAACAACATGGTTCCAATTCTACTACTGTGGCCACAAACTCAGAGCACAGAGGACCTAAAGTGGCTTGGAAATCACCTAGCGTAATCTCTGCCTTCTAGAGATAAGGGACCTTAGGCCCAGGTGGTAGGTGGTTCTCAAGGGGCTGGCTATTCTGGGGAAGGGGAAGGACAGATAAAGTAGGGAGGAGGCATGAATGTGATTGGACTGACCGCTGGGCTGGAAGAAACAATATCATGATTTCAAAATAACTCTGATGTGTTAATTGGATTCTCTCTCAGTTAAACAGCTTTGCAAAGTTAGTTCTGCTGAACTCAAAGGCCTGTTTGGTTCCCTCTAATCCAATGAGTTGGAGGATCTATGAGCATGATTCCAGAACATTTGCAGCTGGTACTCCAGAGACACTGATGTGAATGTGGAGAGTGACATATTATTCTCTGCTGGTCTCCTAATAAATATTTTCTCCATTTACCCAAATATCATGTCTGAATAATACACCAGTTGATCAGCACTGATCTCTAGTGAGCATTTGCTACATGCTGAGTTCTCTTCTAGGTATGATATGCATGACTCCAGTCCATGAGGTCAGTATTATTATGATCTCCACTTCACAGATAAGAACATGGAGACACAGAGAGGTTGCATAAGTTGCCAAGAGCACACAGCTAATTACAAAAGAAGCCAGGTTTTGAAGTCTAGTAATCTAACTCTGGACTCTGTCCTCAGTCTCTATGGCTATGACTACCTCCTAATTATATGCCCTGGTTATTTTTAGTCCCTAGTTAAAGAGAAGAAATGACCACAGATCTGGAGGAATCCAGGCAGACACAGGTTCAAATCCCAGCCCCTGTGTGAGTTGATTCCTCTTGCTAATCCCTAGTGTCCCCATTGGTATAGAGGGATATTAAAATCTAAATAATTCATAAATACCTATCTCAAGCTCATGTATCCTGGATCTGCTGAGACAGCTTCCTACCATATGCAACCTATGGCAAACATAGCAGGTTAAGATGTGGCCTCGCAAAAACATGTTCTATCCCTAACCCAATACTTGGGAATGTGATCTTATTTGGAAATAGGGTCCTTGCTGATGTAATCAAATAAAGATGAGGGCATACTGAATTAAGGTGGGCCCTTAATCCAATGACTGTTGTTGTCTTTATAAGAGAAAGGAGAGAGAGATTTGGGACACAGACAAACAGAAGAAAAAAAGCCATGTGAAGTGGGAGGCAGACACTGGAGAAATGGGTTAAAGCCCAAGGATCACATGTACTACCTGAAGCTGGGAAGAGGCAAGGAAGGACTCTTGTCTAGAGCTTTTGGAGGGAACATGGGCAGGCAACAATTTGATTTTAGACTTCTAGCTTCCAGAGCTATGAGAGGATAAATTTCTATTGCTCTAAGTTTACTCATTTTGTGGCAATTTGTTATGGCTGCTGTAGAAAGCTAATAGCAAATGAGGGCTTGGTGAATGTACTTAGTGAATGTCCTGTTTTCAGACTGATGAAGCCAAGTCAGGGAGCTGAAACACATTCTTGTGTCCTAAGGGATGCCCTGCCCATGGGTAGAGAGAAGGCCACATGTACCATATGGCGGACCATCTTTTCCCTATTTTCGAAGTAATAAAAATGGAATGTCCACACTCTCAGAAGAATTGGAAAGAAGCTGATAGCTCTACTAGCTTCTCTCCATGGAAGGAGGTGAATTACCCAGCTGGGTTATGGTGTGTGCAGCAGCCATTTTCCCATGTTTCTTGATTGGGAGAGTTCTGTATTAAATGTCAGTGTTCAGATAAGGTCTTTCTCGCTCTAGCTTTCAGTGTCCTGTGGCTGACTGCCAGAGTGTCTGCTTGGTCCTGTGCTGTTTCAAGGACACACTTGGTGGGAAGTGTTGCCCCAGATCCAATATTGCTTTATCCAGAAAATGTAACCTGTGTTTTTATTTTTATTTTTAATTTTACTTTAAGTTCCTGGATACATGTGCAGAACATGCAGGTTTGTTACATAGGTATACATGTGCCATGGTGGATTGCTGCACTTATCAACCCATCATCTAGGTTTTAAGCCCTACATGCATTAGGTGTTTGTCCTAATGCTCTCTCTCCCCTTGCCCTCATCCACCGATAAACCCTGTTGTGAGATGTTCCCCTCCCTGTGTCCGTTCATAATTCAGAGGGGAGGGGATATCATACATAACCCCCAACACCCCATTATCCCAATAGGAAAATTGAGACTCAGCCTTCAGGGCATATCTGGGATCCCTCTGAGGTTACATAAAATTGATCCAAATCTCATCTCTGCATCTCAGCTACTCTGCAGCCTGGGCTAATGTTGCAGGGTCTGGATGGCAGGGGAAAATACTAATAGCTATGGGTTGTGTTCAAGCCTTTTGTTTTGCTCTGGTTAACAATTTCCTCATCAGTAAAATTAGGGGATTGGATTGATTGAGCTCTAAATTCATGTTTACCTTTAGTAGTTATTGATTCTGGAGCATGGAAGCTGTTTGACTGCCAACATTATTCATTACTGTGAGATAAATTTCATATGGCTGATGTCACAGAGAGAAGGCAAAGTGTGAATTGTAGTGTTTGACCCAATGTTCTTTCACACCACAGATAATCTTGTCTCTGCCTTTTTCTTGCCTCTATAGCCTCCTGCTGTGGCAGGGACTTCAGCTATGTAAGCCAAGAAAGGGCAGAAGAAAATAAAACAAGCAAAAGGGACACCTGCAGTGACTGACTAGGCAACTCTTCCCCATCGCTGTTAGATGGAACAGAGTGACGGACACTACGAACTACAGGGCTCGACCAGCTGGATCCAAGTCCTGCTCTTGCTACCTTCTAGCTGTGTGACCTTCTGCAAGTCACTTCCCTATCTGACCTCAGTTTCTTATCTATAAAATGGGGATTAAAAATAGTATCTGTTGCTTAGAGTGGCTGTGAAGATGAGCTGTGCTTAGAACTTACTAGGGAAGCAGTCAGCATTCCTTTAAGTTACTGTTGAATTCTTTGATCCAAAGCATGACTACTAAATTTGACCACTCTAATGGGAAAGACATAATCACCACATAGGTGATAAAGATGGTACCTGGGACAGATTTGTCTCCCTTCCAAAATATGGACACAGAGGAGAAGACTCCCAAAAGCTGCTGTTCAGATTGAATTAGCAGAAAATACAGAGTGAACCATTGGGCTCAGGCAAGCAATTGTTGTCAACTCAGTTATCTATTTTTAGAATTTTTAAAATGCTAGTTTCCATCAAAAAGATGTCTGTAATTATCAGCACTGTTGCATGTCTACTGAATAGTTATTATTGATGTTCAAAACGATTATCTTAACACAAAATGCCAGGCTTAATATGGTTAGCTGTTCGTGTTCTTCAATGCAATATTATTATTAGGAATTTGAAAACTTGCAGGTAGAATTTATGCCTGTAATAAGCAATTATAGTTTTTTGTCTGCTTAATGTTTCATCCCTCATTCTTTGGGGAAATAAAAGGGCCCTATTCTTTTCAGCAACTGCATCTCCCACTTCAACCATGTGACTTGAATGGGGGCTGCTAAGCATAGTATCTTACACCAGCACCCACCCACTCTAATGAGAAAATCTGGTCCAGAGCTTAGACAGTAGCAGATTTTACGCCTTAAGAGTAGATATTGTCTGGGATGTGAAAATGTGACCCAAACTGGGTCAATCTGAATGCTTCTCTGGGATTTTAAAAACTGGTGTTGCATGAAGGATAAATGGACAGAAGACAGGGAAAATATATGTGATTTTGGAGCTGTTAGCATCCACACCTCACTGATATGGAAAAAGTCAGCTGAGAGAGTAAAATTATCATAAAAAAAGAAGCAGAGAGAAGAGACAAACAGAGAAAATC
Source organism: Plecturocebus donacophilus (assembly GCA_004027715.1). Classification (NCBI taxonomy): domain Eukaryota; kingdom Metazoa; phylum Chordata; class Mammalia; order Primates; family Pitheciidae; genus Plecturocebus; species Plecturocebus donacophilus. Next base: position 28,210 of record PVKP010016185.1, on the reverse strand, counting down.
CTGGGGTCCTACTCCTTGTTTCTTAAGGGTTTTCACCCTCTCTGATAGCTGGCTACGTGAACCAGTACACCTCCCTCAGTTTAATTTGGGTGGAACACTATTACCCTTGTAGAATAATGAGTCCATCCATCCATCCATTCATCCATCCACTGCCTCACTAAATTAATATCTACCAGAAACCAACCATGTGTCAGGCTCTGTTCCATGCACTGTTTCAGGTGTAAGAGATAATGCAGTGAATAAAACAGACAGAGATTAGCCCCTTGGAGGCAATGGACTTAATACATATAATAGGTAATCATCATAGGACCATGGGGATAGAGACAAGGCCACGGGCAGAGGTCAGGGAAAATCTCTCTTGGGAGGTGACACTAGGCAGGCTTCCAAAGGAAGTGAATATATAAGATGTGAGATAAGACCTCCTGGCTGGGGGAAGACAAGGGCTGAGATCATGCATCCATTGCATTAGCTGAGCTCATTCTGCACACATGGATAACAAGGAGGGCATGACAGCCACCTGTGCTGCAGGCAGAGTCAGGCTGATGCAGTGGAAGGCTCACGGACTCCTCATGCATTTGCAAGGCCCATCTTCTGTGTTTGACTTAGGTGTAAGTTACGTAAATGCTTGAGATCAATTTCCTCGAAGTAAAATAGAGGTACGTCTCATCTCTTAATTAGGTTATTTGTAGTCACTCAGCAAATACTTGTGGGGTACATCTTACACTTCAGGCACAGTATTAGCCTTGGGGAGCTTGTGGTCTAGACAGGAAGGGACAATTTAACAGGTGTATATATGTATCATATTTATATATATAATAACTTTATTATATTTGTATGGATATATAATAAATTTTAAATCAGTTTACTGAAAAGAACTCAAGTCCGTAGTTGCTTATAAATCTATTGCTTTATGAGGGCTGTCTTGACTGTTTTGATTTATAAGGATCTGTTTGAAAAATAAAAGCTCAGTTGAATTCTTACAACGAGTAGGAGGTTGGCTTGGATAATTTTATGCTTCCTTCTCAGGATCTCTGATTCTAAGGTTAATCAGATAGAAGAGAGCCAACTTCTACTGTGGACTTACTAGGTGCTGAGCTTATAAAGTATACATGCTTTATAGGGGAGTACTGAGTCCTACCTCAGGGCATCATGAGTTGGGCATCTAAACTAGGTGAGAAGGGATGGGAGGGTGTCAACTGCCTTCACTTTCATGAGACTCAACTAAGAAGACATACGCAAAATGCTTGGCATAAAATTATCAAAGCCAACCTCCCAGTCATTGTAAGAATTTAGCTGGTCACAAATGATCTGTGTAACGGTCTGGTCTCATAATATTAGCACAAAAAAAATTTTTTTAAGTTACGATTAAGTTGGCCATAGTTAAAAGGAAATTTTAATAGTCTTTCTAGAAATTTGACTTTGATATTAAAATATACTAATAGAAGACTAAAAATTGGTTAGAACAAGACTTTATTAAAAATATTGATTTACTTTTAATGAAAGACATTTTTAATTTTCTTTAAATTTTGAGTTCTGAGACACATGTGCTGAATATGAAGGTTTGTTGCATAGGTATACATGTACCATGGTGGTTTGCTGTATCTATTAATTAATTTTTAAATTCTATAACATGTTTTAATTTTAATTTAAAAATTCTTCAGATTGATCAATTAAATTTAATTTAATTTTAATTTAAAAATTCTTCAGAAGTTTAACTTACGCTGTACCCTGCTGTTTCAGCTCATTCTCCCTTTTGAGAAGTCCTGGGATGGGAACTCTTTCCTTCAATTATAGTTGGCTCCTGTAACTTTTTAAAGTTAGTAGTCTAAAGTAAGGGAGACAATATTTGAAAACAGGCAAATAAAAAATCTTATAGAAAAAATAAAAATAATTCAGCTGGGCTTATGTTCCACAAAGAAGTCCACATAAATCAAAACATTCAAGATAGCCCTTATAAAGCTATAGCTTTATAACTAAATATGGACTTGAGCTCATTCCAATAACCTAAATGGAAAGTCATTTTTCTTATCCATCAGCATGTTAGATTACAGAGAATAGAATTTTTTCCTCAGGCTGATGAATAAACAAGTATATGGGCTACCTATGCTAGAAGGAAGTAATAAGATGAACTCCAAATGTGACTCTGTTTAGAAATATGAATAAAGGGACTGGGCATGGTGACTCATGCCTGTAATCTCAGCATCATGGGAAGCCAGATGGGCAGATCACCTGAGGTCACGAATTCGAGACTAGCCTGGACAACATGTCAAAACCCTGTCTCTACTAAAAAAAAAAAAAAAAAAAAAAAAAAATTAGCCAGATGTGGTGGTATAAGCCTGTAACCCCCGCTACTTGGGAGGCTGAGGCAGGAGAATCGCTTGAACCCAGGAGACAGAGGTTTCAGTGAGCTGAGATTGTGCCACTGCACTCCAGCCTGGGTGACAGACCGAGACTCCATCTGAAAAACAAACAAACAAACAAAAAGAAAAAAAAAAAGAAGAAGAAGAAAAAATATGGATAACAAAACAAAGTCTTCCTAGGAAGACTGGAACACCAGGTAGCTGTCAGCCTGTTGAAGAAGCTATAAGGTGGAAAATGCATACCAGCAAGTGTGACTCTAATGCACACGAACGTTCCTGACATTCTGTAGTCACCTGGTTCCCTGCCTCCTGGGTAAAGGAATTTATTCCTCTGTTGACAATTCTTGCATCCCATCTCCAGATTTCATTTCCACCTCCAGGCTGTGCAGCTATAATCACACCTGGCATCTCACCTGCTAACACATCAGCCAAATCTGACTTTGTCCCAACCCTGGATGAAGGAGACTGAGTGACTTACATAGTGACCTTGCTCTTCTTCTCTGAGGAGAGTGAGCCAGCAAACACCCAACAACTCTGACCCTGAGAAATCACAAAATAGATTTTCCCTTTGTGCTCTTGGCAGAGTGGAGGATTCTTGAAAGGGACATGAGCAAGTTGATGACCACATATCAGAAGCCCCTTTTCTAGAGAGGCATCCCCCGAAAAGCCTCAAAATGCATCTATCTGAGCCCCAATTAAACTGGAAGTGCCAAATCCAGAGCACGGTCATATTTGCCTGCACATTTCAATGAATTTTGTTCATGTCTGAATAGAAAAGGCTCTAAAAGGTAGATTTAATAATTCACTTGCAGTGTCAAAATCTGCATGATTTAAAACCCTGTTGGTCATGAAAGAAGGAAAGGAAGCAGTACGAGGAGCAGATAAACTCGTAGATTACGAGGACAGGCTCATCCTGCATCACACAGCCCATACAAACTAGGAGTAGATGATCCAGGTCTCAAGAATACCCCAATGGGAGTCTTGAGACGTGGATCATCTACTCCTAATTTGCATGGGCTGTGTGATGCAGGATGAGCCTGTCCTCTCCAGAGACCTCAGTTTCTATAGAAATATCTGCAGAGATCTCTGTGGCGTCCTTTCACTTCGCCTCTGGGAGCCATGAGCTTCTGCAGATTCTCCAGTGAATGTTCTGACACCATCACTGTCATTCACCTAACCCTCCTTTCCAGTCTCCCCAAAGGCCCTTACAGCCCAAAGTGGGTCCAGTCAAAAACCACGTGGTTTGAAAACACACCCAAATGAAACAGAACCAACATTGTCAGTAATTGTCTCTTCCAAATGGGATTTTGTGTGAATGAGCCTTCATGGAAACACTTGTGGGTATTTGACTTGGCCTCCCAATGGCCATTGTTCTCAAGTGGTTCCCCTATAAGGTAGTTCAGGGTCCTCTCACCTCCTCCTCCCAAATTCTGTCAGCACTAGGAGAGCATTTGGACTTAGTGTCAAGGAGATTGATTGTGAGGCCTCACAAGTGGTTTGTCAATAATAATAGTTTTAAAATGGTTTGTACAGGTCATACAGATATATAGATAGATGTGGTTTACTGGGAAACCACATGAGGATCATGAAATTACAGTCACGAGGATCATAAATTACAGTCTTGATTCACTTACCATCTGTGAGCCCAAGAAGCAGACGAAGTGATATATCATGAAAATAACCTGGTCTTAATATTCAGACCTGACTTTGAATTTTGATCTTTCCACTCGATCTCAACCCAACCTCCCTGAACCACAATATCCTCATCCATAAAGGATGATATTAGGGCCTATCTTACCTTGTGGTTGTGAAGACCAAGTGAAATAACATGTGCAGAAGCCCTGACATAGAACCCAGCCCAGAAGAGACCCTCAATAACTTGCTCATGCCATGATTCCAATTAAGTTGCCCTAGGATCAACCAGAAGGAAACCAGGCAGAGGACTATGGTGGTCAGCAATGATGTGAGCCCCAGTGACTCTGTTTTGGGACCAGCATGACCACAAATGAGACCCTACACCATACGAAGCAGGATGATCCGTCCTGACACAGAGATGGGAAGAAGGGAATTCACAATCAGAAACTTACCTGGATGCTGCCTCCAGCTGTTCTTTCCTAGAAGAAGAAGAGGGAAAAGAAGAAAGCATAAATTACATGAAACAGCTGTATTCTTTCCCCAAAGATTGTTGCAAAGCTTCCATCTGAAGATGATGGAGTAGAGTAGAGATCTAGGACAGGATGGTCGGTGTGAGGGAACTGACAAAGGAGGTGGGTTTCCCCAGCCAGATCCCCACTCATGCAGCTCCCATTGGCTCTAAGGCTTTCAGGGTTCTTTTCAGCCACTCATTCATTCATTTATTCATCCAGAAAATGGTTGCTGAGCACTTACTCTGCCCCAGCTCTCATGTTGAGCTCGGGAAATTTGTTTGGTGATGGGGACAGATCAGGAAACCAGAAATGTCATAATGTAGCAGTCACACACAGCCATAAGTTTGTCGACACTATTGTCATCATAGTCAACACTGTCTTAACTCAATTAATCTTCACAGCAACCCTATGAAGTACTATCATCTTCCCATTTTCCTGAGGAGAAAATTGAGGCACAGAGGGATTAAATGAGTTTCACACTTCATTGTTAAATAAACTGTGATAGGGCTCATAGGAGGCAGCAAAGTCAGGACCCAAACCCAGGTGATCTGGCTCTAGAACCCTCACCCCAACTGGGAGGTGCACCAGCTGTGCTTTGCACATATTCATGACTCCAACCCTTTTCTCAGGCTGTCTGTCTGCCTGGAACTCCCCTCTTCTTTTCCCTGCTTGGAACAGTTCTCCTCATCCTTTATGTTCCCCAGGGGCCCTCCTGGGGGTTGCTATTCAACTGCCCAAGGTCTAGACTGAGCAAAACCCCTCAAAGTGAAGGGGTACTCTGCCATTATCACTTGGATCACATCATCCTGGAAAGAACAACTGGCCTAACATAGGGATCCACAGGTGGGAGGGATGGAGACAGAGCAAGAGAATCATGGCAGAGAAGTACAAGGGCCAGTTGGAGAGTTAAGAATTTCTGCTTTGAGAGTCAGCTCAGCATCTAGTTACAGTGTGGCCTTGGGCTGGACATACATTATCTGGGCCCATTTCCCCCAAAGCACAATAAAGTTGTGAGTCAGTTGATTACAGAGCAGGTGGACACAGAAAGCTGTGACTTTCTAGAATGTTCTGGGTCCCTGAGGCCAAGAGAAGTAAGGAAGGTAATAAGGAGAAGAAAAGGGCAAGGGGACAGCTGAAGGGCATATTGGAAGAGAAGGCATGGTAGGGAGAAAGGTTAGAGGCTTAGCATTGTCCATTCCTCTTTCATTCTCCACAATGAGTATTTGATGCTTCCTCCCCTCCTGTCAGACTTCTCTCACTTCCCTACCTTCCTCCCAGCTGATAACCTTGACTCCCCTCTCACTGGGGTCTGCCCATGGTCTTGCCACCCACCCCATCCACCGAACTTCTGTTTGTGCCAATGGATGAAGGGTCCATGCTCTTAATGAATGCCCACACTCCACAGACCATCCATCTCTGCTTCTCTCTCTTCTAGTCTTTCCCCTCCCCTATTGCACATTTATCGTTTTCTATTAGACCCTTTCCATCAAAGAAAAAATCCTTGGCCTCACATCCACTCCAGCTGTCACCCACACTCACTGTCCCTACTTGCTTATTTCCTCATTGCCCTTTAGTTCATGTCCTCTGGCTTCTATGTGCAATGCTCCACTGAGATTGCTCCAGCCAAAGCCCCAGAAAACTCCATGTCATAGCATCCCACGAGCACATCCCTATCTTATCTTCATTACCCTTATGATAGGATGGGACCAGTGCAGTTGACCTGTCCATTCACTGTTAGATCCCCAATACCAAATACAGGGCTTAGCACATAAGGGATGCTCAATAAATATTTGCTAAATGAATGGAATAAATGAATAAAAGGGTTTAACTATACTCCAGAGTGTTCTAGATCATGGTTGTTAACAGTGGTTTCCCAGGACGGTAATTCGGGAGCTGCCTTCCCCCTACAGAATCAACACTCTCTTGTAGCCCGGATTCATTCAGCACAGACTGAACAGTTGCTACGGGCTAGGGACTAAGACAACTACTTTCACACATTTTATTCAACTTCACCATCCAAACAACAATCTTCAAGAATGGGTCTTATTAGCCAAATACCTTGTCTTGTCTTACTTTTATCCGGTTTTCTTCCTAAATAATGTTTTCTTCCCAGAGATACAATGCAAAATGAAAACATAGGTTTTGGCACAAGACCTGGGTTCCAATCTTTGTTCCATCATTTATCAGCTGAGTGATATTAAGCAAGCTAATTAATCTCATTGACTCTTTTATTCTTCACCTATCAAAATGGGGTTATGAAAAATGGAGTTACCCCTTCTACTTACCTTCCAGGACGTCCTAAAGCTTAAATAAGATAGTATGTATGAAAGCAGATACAATGTTACTTGGCCATAGGAAATGACTAGTGCGTACAGTCCCCTTTCTGCCCATTTCTAAGCACTCCAATAATCTTGACCCTGGTCATAAAAGGAACAAGTCCTGGTTACACAATGAACTAACTGTTCTTGGTCAAGTATTTTCTACTCTGTGGGCGAAGTCTTCTCAACTCCATTTCAGTTGTAATATCTAACGATTCCAGAGCTGGGCTGTCCAATCTAGTAGTCATTAGTCCTAGAAGGTTATTTACAATAAAATTTAAAAATCTGTTCCTCAATTGCACTGGTAACAGTCAAATTCTCACTAGCCACACATGGCTAGTGGCTACCATACTGAACAGTGGAGCCATAGAAAATGAAAAGTCAGACATAATTCCACTCTCCCTACAGGAAATAAAACAGTGCACATGCTCTGTTGATAAAAAGCAATATCTGATTTTTAACTGCTTCCCTTATCCCTCCTTGTATATAAGGATGTATAATCTGCCATCATTCCTACCCCAGCATCTTCCTGTACCCCCTCAGACTCTTACGACCAACTTGTACTAGGTCCATTCAGCCTCCACTGGCCAGCAGACAGAAGACCTGGGTTTTCCCTCGGTTATGTTCAACATGATATGTGGCCTGAACCTCCTCTGGGGGTTCCTGAACTTCTGGAGGCTCTCAGGTTCTTCTTATAGAAAATTGGATTTGGAGTTGGCACTCTTTGAAGTTCTTCGCAATTCCAAAACAATGAGTTTGTAATTATAATTTGTAATAAAACAGAAATAAGAACAGACCACCATCATCCATCACTACTAGCCCCAAACACATAGATACTTGAAAATTAACAAAGAACTACACTAAGCTGGAAATTGTGATATGGCATCATGTTGCAGATGGGCTACACAACTTCATCCTTCAAAACCTTTGGCAGGAAGCTAAAATGGTGCAGTCACTGTGGAAAACAGTCTGGCAGTTCCTCAGAAAGTTAAACATAGACTTACCCATCCTACTCCTAGGCATATACCCAAGAGAGTTGAAAACATATGTCCACATAACGTGTATGTGAATGTTCATAGTAGCATTATTCACAAAAGCCAAAAAGTGGAAACAACCTAAATTTCCAACACCTGATGAATCATTAAACACAATGTGGTATATATAATCAAATATTACTTGGCTATAAAAAGGAATAAGGTTCTAATACGCACTACAACGTGAATGAAACGTGAAAACATTAAGCAAAGTGAAAGAAACCATGCATAAAAGAAAGATAAGATATTATATGATTTCTTTATGCTATGAAATGTTTGGAATAGGTGAAATAAAGACAGAAAGTAGATTAGTGGTTGCAAGGCCTGGGGAGAAGATGGAACCAGGAGTATCTGCTCATGGGGACAATGTCTTCCTGGGACAGTGCAATTGTTCTGGAATTAGACAGTGGTAATTGATACCCTACTTTGTGAATATACTCAAAACTACCGAACTGTTCACTTTAAAAGGGTACCATTTATGGTATGTAAAATCCTCTTATGGGTTGTGAAATGTATCTCAAGAAAGTTGTTATTAAAACAAGCATAAACAAAAGACAAGAAAACTTTTAGGAGGCAGGTGAGAAAACACCAGTGACTTGGCAAATACTTCTTTGCCATGAACATGCGGGGTGGGTTGGAATTCAGGGACATTATTTTCCCGAGGGACTGCCTTGCTTCAGAATGGTTGCTAAATAAATTTCTCTAGGGACATTATACTTTTGTCCTTGAACAAAACAAAGAAAAAAATGTACTCTCTTAGTTTAAAAATCATTCTCATATCATAGCAACTGTCTGCAGCACAATAGATTCCTCCAAGTCTCTGACAGTGAGGACAATGCCTTATTTATAATACATCAACCCAAAAGAATGGGCCCATTGCCAGCACCTTGGGATACATACCAAATGGAAATTGTCTTGGTCCTGCATCCAAAGTGTTCTTGTTTGAGTTCAAGGTCATTGTGTTTTCTTAAGGGGAAATCATCTGCCCATTCTAAGAAGATCTGCTTCATGCTATCCCAAATCCTCAATTATTATAACAAGGATAGCATTTTAGAATCAAATGGAAACATGAAAGTCATGTTCTGAGCAGGTAAGTCTAGTTAAAAGTAAGTACACCCAAACTTTGCCATTCATTTATTGAAGACTGCTTCGTCTGACCTCTCTAACTCTCCCACAAGTCATGGGTCTGTTTTGCCTCATCTCTTTCAGGTCTTCCTTCTACTTTCCTTTCTAACTGCTTTTGATTTGGTCTAGGCCCTCATTTCCTCTTACTCTGAATCCTGCAATATTTGCTAGCTGATCTCCTTGCTTTGGCTTCAGTCCATAGATCCACCCTCCACACTCTTTGCTATTATCTTCCTGACGAATGGATCTACTTATGTCATTCTCTGGCTTATCTAGCTTCTCACTGCCTTCAGGGTCAGCTAGATTGCTTAGTAAGTCACCTGTGACCGTGACCCTCCATGGTTGTCCCAGTGATTAATACATACAAGGAGATCAAAAATATTAGTGAACTGAGTGCCCTGAATGGAAAGGGGCACTTGCCACTGGAACCTTTTGAGGAGTGAAAGTAAGATAGGAAATGCATGGGGGTGGTGAGCAGAGGCCCAGTCTTTCAGGGTCCTAGAAGTCATGGTCAGGTTTTGAACTTTCCTTTCTTTGTCATGATCACCCACTGGAAGGTTTTATGCAGGAAAATGAGTTGCAATTCTCTTCTATTTTCATAATCTAGAGATGGGAGTAGAAGGAGAAATTGAAGCTGAGTGTATGTGTGAGAGAGAGTGTGTGTGTGTGTGTGTGTGTGTGTGTTTGCAGAGGAGCTGTGGTTGTGCACAGATCGAGCCCCCTACCAAGCAGTGTTGGGTTGTATGAGGGTCCACTGAAACTGCAGCCACAATGACAGAAACTTGCTTTGACGCAGGTTCTAGCCCCAGCTATGAGGCTAATGGTCCATCTACTTTTCTTTCCAAGTCGTGGGTTCTAGGAGTCCAGCACACTACCCATAAACTTAACAATCTGAGTTCAGGCCCCTAGTATCAAAACCAAAAGAAAGCCCAAGTAGTGAAAAGACCATGGGCTTTGAAGGGCTCCAGATGTGGCTGACATTGATCATAATGTCCAAAGTGTCAGAGCCTGACTCTGCTGTCTTCTCTGAGAGGAGCTTGGGAGTACAGACCATTCAGCCTGTCTCCATGTGTGGATTCTGGGTCACTGGCTCAGTCCCACCCTAGGGGATCCTGTTCAGGATGCATTTACCATCACTTTTCCATCAGAATTGCTGAAGATGGAGGCCAGATCTACCTTTGCACAAAACTCCCCATTGAATCTGTTGCACCTTAAATCTTCTGACTTATCTCATAGGGTATCTGTGAGGATTAAATGAAATACAAACTCTAATACTTGGAGCATACCGGACAGCCAATGCATATTAATTTCCCTCTCCCTTTTCCATGAGCATGGAAAAAGGTTCTTATTTTTCTCTGAGATCTTTAGTTCAATCTCCCACCTCTGAGGGCACAAAATAGCATCTCTGGATGGCTAGAGGACTCTTCCTGCTGTCCTCTTCTGCATTTTCTTTCCTGGAATCCAGAGTAGTCTGTGGGTAAAGGCCATACCCAGGTTGGAGAAGCATCCAGGATTTCCAGGGTGGCTCATTGTGTGGGCTGCCCACTTCCTCAGCCCACTGATCCTGCCCACACGTTGATCAGACCTTCTTTAGCAGCCACTCCATGCTGGCTAACTAGGAAGCCCTGGCTGTACAGAGGAATCACCCGGGGATCATCAAATATACTGATGCTGGGGCCCAGCCCTGGGGATTCCGAGTTAACTAACCTGAGGTGTGGCCTGGGTATTGGATTTTTTTTTTTTTTTTTTGAGATAGGGTCTCACTCTGTTGCCCAGGCTGGAGTGCTGTGGCAGGATCTCAGGTCACCACAACCTCCACCTTCTGGGTTTAAGCCATTCTCCTGCCTAAGCCTCCTGCATAACTGGAATTACAGGGATACACTACCATGTCCAGCTAATTTTTGCATCTGTAGTAGAAATGGGGTTTCACCATGTTGGCCAGGCTGGTATCGAACTCCTGACCTCAGGTGATCCACCCACCTCGGCCTTCCAAAATGCTGAAATTACAGGCATGAGCCACAGTGCCCAGCCAGAGTTGTTTAAGCTCCCAGATAATTCTAATGTACAGCTCAAATGGGAGACCTCTGCCCTGAAGTGTTCTCCAGGGAACTATGAGGCCACAGATACAAATACAGATCACAGGAAAGATGGCTGGTCATGCCCTGAGCATTCGGATGAGTTGCCACTTGCCTGAAGAAAGGAAAAGAGACGACTGATTCATAAAACCTCCATGTCGCCACCAGGTCAATCCTGTTGGGGTTGGTAGCATAGTACCTCCAGGCAGCCTGAGGGGCAGAAAAGAGGGGCAGCAATGAGCAGGCACCACCTGAAACTTTCACACAGAATCCTGCACCATCAAAACAACATTTAAGCCCTTGACTCCTAAGAATTTGAATGTGTGTTGAGCCAACATTCAGAAAAAATGAGATTCTTGGCCTTTTGAAGTTACTTTGGGAAGAAAAACTTCCCTGACCATATAGGAGCTATAATTGGTGTGGTGGTGAGTGGGGGAATGGAGAGAGGAACTGGACTGGGGGAGGGAAGAGGGTGCTAGGCATAAAATCCCTGAAAGAAGCAAGTACTAAAGGCCAGTGTGACGGCTCACACCTGTAATCCCAGTGCTTTGGGAGACCGAGGTGGAAGGATCACTTGTGGCCAAGAGTTGACCAGCCTGGGCAACATAAGGTACCTTCATCTCTACAGAAAATTAAAAAAAAAAAAAACAAAAAAGAAAAATAGTTGGGCTTGGTGGCACATGCCTGTAGTCCCAGCTACCTGGGAGGCTGAGGTGGGAGGATTAACAGCCCAGGAGATCGAGGCTGCAGTGAGCCGTGATTGCACCACTGCACTCCAGCCTGGGTTGTAGAGTGAGACCCTGTTTCAAAAATAAGTAAAACATAAAATAGAATAAAAGAGAAACAAATACTACTCTTTCCAGAAGGTTCCCTGAGACTTCTCAGTCAAAGAGACTTGAGAACAGACAGTCTTTTGTACCATTTCTGGATGCAAGAGAGAGCCTAGGAGAGGAGGTTTTGACACAAATATCCTAGAATCTCTAGAATACTCTAATGGTTTGGGGTGTGGGGAGTTAATGGGACCGACTCTTGGAAACTGGGACTGGCCTAGAAACCACAATATGCAGGATGACATCATGCACCATCTTGAGTCAGGTACACAGACCCACAGAGACACTCGCTACAACTGGACAAAGCTCATGAGTGCGTGCAGGCAGCTGTAGATAGGACACTCTGCTTTCCTATGCACTGTGCCCCCATCCTCCCAGCAGCCCACTAAAACAAAGCAGGAAGTCTCTCTGACGTATAAGAGGAAACACATCTGCCTCTTTCATCACCTCTCACTGCTCTCCAAAACCCCCAGCCCATGTGGGGCTAGTGATGGAGATGGAAGGCTGGCAGATGCATGTCCAAAAGCCTCTGGTCCATGGTTGTCTACTGAGCAGGACAAATGGGAAAAGTGGTTTAATATTTTGTACATGTAAGTCATCTCTTTCTCTCTTGGCGTATGGGCTCTCTGAGACAGAACATTCTCCTTATAGCTGATTGGCTAAGCACCTGGACTTTAGGCTGATTCTTCCCTATGGGTCCCTAGGTCAAATCTGAGGGGAAGCAGCAGAAGAAAGCTTAGTACAGCCCCAGGTCCAAGCCAAATTCTCATCTCCAACACACTATCAGTAAAAAAGCTGAGGCCAGGTGCCAAAACTCATGCCTGTAATCCCAGAACTCTGGGAGGCCGAAGCAGGAGGATGGCTTGAGTGCAGGAATCTGAGACCAGCCTGGGCAACATACTGAGACCTCATCTCTACAAAAAATAAATTAAAAACTTAACCAAGTCTGCTGGTGCACATGGTGGTGCGTGTGGCAGTGCACGAGTGTCGTCTCAACTACTCAGGAGGCTGAGATGGGAGGATCGCTTGAGCCCGGGAGATGGAGGCTGCAGTGAGCTATGATCGCACCACTACACTCCGGCCTGGACAACAGAGCCTCAAGAAAAAAAAAACCTCAAAAAAACACTGTATTAAAAAAAGCTGATAGACTGATCTCTGAGTTCTGTGTCTATTTCTTGTTTGGCTTAGAAACTGAATGAGAGAGTGACAGGATTGTCACCTTCAGTACACAGAAGGACAGGTGAAATAGAAATGCCCATAGCCCTCCACAAGTAAGCATGTGCACAAATACACACACACAGGTACACATAAGATACACAGAAACACACAGAATCCTGGGTCCTGTCCCAGTTTATAAGTATGTCCCCTCCACATGTGCACATACGCACACACATACACACACACAAGTATGTACATACGCATGGATTTTAATCCCATTCCAGTTCATTTCCAGCAGACATACCTGAATGAGCTCAGCAGCTGGCTTTCTCCTTTTCTCAAAGTGCTTCTGACGGTGTTGCTCCTGCACCTTGAGGGCCAGCCCGGACCCCAGGATGCCCTGGAGGGAAAGGCAGGCAGTCAGCCCTCAGCTAGACTCTTCTAGCATTCCCGCCCCATTGCCAGGGTAATGGGGGCTGTAGGGCTCAATTGCACTCCAAGTCCCTGTGGTGACAACATTGTACAAAGAAAGGGGGAAAGGGCCCTTCCTTCTCTTGAAGAGCATAGGGAACTTGGTTAAGTAAGCCTTGAAGTCAGGAAGACCTGGATTCCAATTCCGACTCTGCCACTTTGTAGGTGTGAGACCCTGGGCAGGCCCGTTAGCCTTGCTGCATCCTGGTGTCTTCTACAGGCAGGTGAGATAATGATGCGTAATGCATGATTTTGCTAAGAAAAGCGTGAGATAATGTGTATAACTGCTTAACAAAAGCTATTGCACAAAATAGATGCCCAGTAATGTTAACTGAGTTTTAAAAACATTTTAGCTGCTTGAACTGTTATTTCATACTTTTGCTATAGCCAGAACTTCCCAGAAGTGGGATCTGGTTTGACATTCAGGTCAGATGTGCCCGTGGATTAAGTGGATAGAAACACACACTTTTCAAGTTGAAAGAGAACTTGAAGATCTTGTAACATTCCGATGTCCCTGACTCACTGATGAGAAAACTGAGATTCAGGAAGGTAATTTGCTCAATGTGAAATAGCTTAAAAAAGAAAAACTGACAAGGTAGGGCTGTGAATAGAGAAAGAAAATCACCAGTGAAAGAATGGATGATGAAGTGGGTAGCAGGGAGTTTGTTACTTAAAAAGGTTTTTTTCAAGCATCATGATTAAGAGCCAGGTTTTAGAACCAGTGGACTTGGGATTCCTGGCTCTACAGCCCAATAGCCTTGTGACTGTGGAAAATTTACTTATTCAATTAAGTCTCAAGTTTCACATTCGAAAAATGGAGATAAAATCAGCACCTGACCCATAACATTGCCATGAAGATTAAATGAAATGATGTGGGTAAAGCATCTGGTAGGATTCAGGCACATAGTGACTTCAATGAATGCAATCTGTTTTCATTATTATTACATATCTGGACACTGGGCTTTGGGGAGGTTAGTCTATCATAGGTCAAGGCTTTTTCTTGAGGGAAATGTATTTTTTACATAAGCCAGTAAGTAACAGGACAAGAGAAGGGAGCTCACATATATGAAGGACCTGCTCTGTGCAAGACACTGAGAATGCATGAATACAAAGTATAATCCCAGCACCCAAGGAGTTCACAGTCCTCTTGGGGAGGCAGATCTGGAAATGTGTAATCCTAGCACAGGACCAGAAACACCTTTACAGAATGATCGCCAGAGTTATGCCCAGAGCAACCAAGTCAGCCTAAAGAAGGCAGCATTGAAAGAGGAGTTGATGTGTGAAGAAATCTTTGGCAAAGGAAAGCAGCAGGGGCTGTGGCAGAAAGGCAGGATCATCATGCTTAAGAGAATGGCTAGGGGGTGATAGGGAATGAGAGGATAGAAGATGAGACTGGAAGGTTGAGCTGGGGCCAGGCTGTAAGGGGTCCTGCAAGTCACACTGGGAATGTCATATATCAAAGATACTTACCGCTGGAAGGGCAAAAAAGGAGACGCCAATTAAGGAAAAGGTGGCAGCAATCAGACGGCCTTCCCACGTTTTGGGTGTCTTATCTCCATAGCCAATGGTGGCAAGTGTGATCTGAAGAAAGAAGAGTTTGGACATGGAGTACCCCCTGGAGAGTAGTGTTAGGGACATGTCAGCTGAGCTCTACCTATAAGCCTCTCTACCAGATTGGCCAATGCTCCCATTTATAACAAGGTTCCCTTAGGAGAAAAGACACCAAGTACCTACTAACTTATGAGGAAGCCTTGAGACTTGTTTATAAGTTAAGAATTTCCTACCTTAGACAAACATTGCAATAATTGCAGATATGTATGTACATGAGCATTCCTGTGTGTGTATATTTGCGAATTTGTAATTTTATGTATAGCCATGTGTGTGAATATATGTGTGCTTGTGAGTATATCTGTATGTATTGTGTGTGTATATATATATATGCATATGTAATGTCTGTGCATGTGTCTGTTCTGGTGTGTTTAGTATATTTCTGTGTGTTTACATGTTTATGTTATCAGTATATGTGTACTTATGCATGTGAAAGGCAGGATTATCAGAGCAGTTGACCGTGTGGCTTCCAGAGCCTGTCTGACTTCAAATCCCATGTTATCCACTTATTGACTGAAAGACCTTGAAGTTACTTAACCTCTTCATACCTCAGCTTTTCCATTTTTAAAAGGAGCTAATGATAGAAGTTGTGTGCGTTTAAAGTAGGTTAGTGAAAGTAAAGCACCCAGAGAGGTGCTCTGGCGCAAAGTAAGCCTTCAGTGAACACCAGCTTTAGTACTGTGTGTCCTTGTGGGCCTGGGGTTGTGCACACACAGGTCTATGTGTGCCCACATATGTACCTGTCACTGGGTTTGTTTGCACATGCATGGCTTGGCTGATAATAGTCTGTGACTAATAAGGCTAGGTCCCTAAACAACCATGCAACCAGGCTGTTCTAAGCCCCAACTTCTTATAAACACTGGAGAAAAGTCAATTCCAAGTGCACACCCTGAGGGAGAGTCTCCTGTTAGCAGGTTCAGAGCTGAGAGAGGTCTAGCTCTTACCTCTGACTGCAGAATGCAGCTGCCTGGCTGAGCATGCTCATGTCATGCCCTCTACCTCTCTCTGCCTCTGACAGTCAATCCCACAGAGTTGGCCTCAAATGTAGTGACTCACCAGGCCCCACCACAGGGCATCTGCATAGGTCTCAAACTCCTCTTTCATCTCCTCTCCTTGTGCATCTACCTCTGGGACATCTTTCTCAACCAGGTAGACAAGAAACGAAGAAAGGATGAGTGTCAGGAAGCCGATGTACCAGGCGGTGATGAGTTCCTGAAAGAATGAACAGTGGACATGAAAAGTGGTCACTGGGGAGTCATTGAGTGGATGCTGCAGCCAGACACACTGGAGTTGGAGTTCAAGTTTACCAGCTCTGTGACTGGCCAAATCACCCACCTTCTCTGATCCTCACCTTCCATCACTGTAAAATGGGATCAGTCACATGCTAATTATTTCATCATTAATTAACAGAACAAGCTTGTGGCTCCAGGGAGCAAGGAAGATTTCTAGCCTAGGGCCACTTCAATATCACAGCTCAAGAGGCTTCAGAGGAAGGCAAGAAGGCAGGAGGAAGGGACTGCTGCCTCTGAGACAAATCTTAGGACTCAGGAGATGAGGGTCTATGCAGGACTGCGCAGAGCAAGAAGGAACCTCAGTACACCAGGAAAGCAGTAGCAAGCGAGAGGCAGCACTGCACAGTGGACAGGGCTGTGGACAGGGACCCAGCCTGCCACCAGTTTAGGGGGTGGCCATGGGCATGGGCAAATTATCTCCTTCTCCCATTAGTATCTTCTTTTTTTTTGAGATGGAGTCTTGCTCTGTCACCCAGACTGGAGTGCAGAGGTGCAACCTTGGCTCCCTGCATCACTGCAATCTCTGCCTCCTGAGTTGAAGTGATCCTTCTGCCTCAGCCTCCTGAGTAGCTGGGATGATAGGTGCACGCCACTATGCCCTGCTAATTTTTTTACTTTTAGTAGATGCAGGGTTTTACCATGTTGGTCAGGCTGGTCTGGAACATCTGACCTCGTGATCTACCTGCCTCGGCCTCCCAAAGTGCTGGGATTACAGGTGTGAGCCACTGCGCCTGGTCAGTATCCTCATTTTTTAAATGAAGGAACTGAACCACAGAGTTCCTGAAAGCATCGTGTGCACCACTAGTGAAATGCAGCTTTATGTTAAATATTGATTTAGAGCCTATGTAAAAGAAGAAAAGAAGGCATAAAGCCTGTGATTTCATAGATATTATCCCATAATAGACTAGGACATGCAACTAAGTAAACAAAAGTAAGGTGATTTAACAGGAAGAGTTAAGTAACAGCAAGGATGGTACAGATGGAAACCATTGAAGTTTCAAACCCCTAATGGAGACAAGACCTAATGCTCCTTACAGTTCCAACTTTCTCTCTTTCTCTCATTCTATTCCAGTTTCAAGGTTTATCATAGGAGGTTGGGCAGGAAGAAAGGCAAGGTTATTGGTTCACACAATCTGAGATTTAAGCCTGTCTGTCATCCTTACTGAGTCATCTCAGAGAACAAAGTTGTTCACATTGATATCCTTCCTATATCTGACTATCTACAGCCAGTCAGCTGGCCCTTCTGGGCCAGTAGAATCTTCCGGACAAGGTTGCTTCCTGCCTCCCTGCAGGGCTTGGCTCACATGGGCCCTGCAGTCTGAACTGCCCTCCCCCAATGAGACCAACCAAAGAGCGTGGAGTCGTCTTCAGACTCATGTCACTTCCACTATGAAATTTTTCTAGATCTTCACTCCCCCAGTGAAAGATAAGAGTTCAGCTGTGTTTCCTTTACTCCCTCCTCATTTTCTAAACGTACTTTTCCAAGTCTCCAACATTTTTTTATGCTCATTTATTATTATGCTCTGGCCTTGCCCACAGCATCACACACACATTGCACTGTGATGAGTTTGGTCTACGGCAGAGGGGTTCACTTAGATGATACAGGCAACACAGCCAGCCATTCCCCTTGGCGAGCAAGGTTCTGTGCTGCAGGGAATTTGAGAAGGGAAAGGTACATGGGCTAGTCTTTCCCCAGTGACTGCCTGAGCGTGAGCCTCTTGCCTGTGGAGTGCGGTTCTCGTGCTTATATGTTTTTTCATACCCTCTGGCCCCCAAATGCAAGTTAGAAGTTTCATCTGAGACTTAACCAAAGAAATAGTTGTCTGTTTTTGTGTGCCCCGAGAAACTGACTGTTCTGGGTTAGTAAGAGATGGTGTAACAGTCACCAATACGGAATGAAAATGAGTCATAATTCTGTACTTTGCAGTCATTTACTTCGCAGTTATTCAAAATAATTCTGACTTTACACACGTTTTGCCAGCAGCTCTGTGGCAGAATCTGTGACTGTTTCCCAATATCCATCAGCTCCCCTATCTGCTGAGGCTCCCCTGCAGTCAAGTTGAGGCTAAAGGACTGGGGTCCAGCCAACATGGAAAAGTGATGGGAGTGAATCCCTCCTTGTCCCTTAAATCGGTTCTGCAGGTTCTTCTCCAGGTTCTTCTCCCCTGTCTTGGTAACTCAAGTCCTCATATTCAAGATGGACGAGGCCCACCCAGCACACATCAGATACAACATACGCCAGAAGACGTCTAGGTTTTTGTGCTGGGTGGTGGGAGTTCTAGGGCTCATTTATTCTGTAAGCAGAACCTGACCTATCCTAACTAGTGAAAGCATTAACTTTGAAAGTTTAACCCTGTGCAACAGAGCCTCCCACTCTTCATCTTTGAGTGCCCAGAAGAGTCAGGCATGGAACCTGGCCCAGAGTACAATGAATAAATGAATGAAGAAATGTACTGATAAATGTCTGTTTCTCAGTGCCATTGATGACTCCCTTGGGGAAGAGCTTCCTCCCAGCTCTGGCAGCACAGGCCTTCAGGAGGACCCACAACATGTACTTTGGAGTCTAGCAAGAGCCCGTAAATCTAAGTCTGTGTGCAGAGAGCTCTGCTTCAGATTTTCCCACCCCTGGGAAAGAGCCTCTGCCTCAGTGGGGTCTGGCTGCAGTGCAAGCCCATATTTACCGAGGAATTAGATCATGAACTTCCAACAGTCTCTGGAAATTACATGGCAAAAGCTAGCAGACACTGGGGATCTATTATAATCTGGAGGAACACAGACAAGGGCCTAAACCAGCAATTTTTAGCAGCAAAGTTGACTAGGACTGTGAATCAACTCAGCTCCATGGATACAGGTTACGACTGAACCCATAGAGGTGTTATGAACATGTCCTTTGATAAAAGATAAAACAGAAGATCAGGAGGAAGAAAGGGCCCTGTAAAGGATGCTCTGACCTCACTTATTCTGCCGCCAGAGGTAGCACATACAAAAAATAAAACACAGATGGCAAGAAACTGCATTCTAGGCTGAAAGACTCTCAGGTATTTTATGCTTTCATTCCATTTTATGTCTATACTTATGTGTATGGTGTGTGAGGAACAGCATATTCAGAAATAACAAACGTTACTATTAATCAGCACCTACAACTTACAAGGCACTTAAATGCACCTTTTCTCACATGAGCATCCAGGAGGATTCACCCATTTTTACTGTTGAGGAAGCTCATCAAAATAGAATGACACCTTTAAGGCCTTCTGGCTGGAAGACAGCAGGGCTGAATTTTGAGCCAAATTGCTGACTGACTCTCAAGCTCATATTCTGAGATGCTATCTCAGGAAACTACCACCCCTTCAACATATCTAGGTGCATCTCTGAGAGAGAAGAACCAGGAATTGTGTGGGTATGTTTTGGAGCTGTCCAGCTACAGGTGGCATGGTCATGTTAACACGCATAAGGAAAACGAAACTCCTTAATTTCAAATTGCCCAGGGCTTACTGCTTCAGGTTCAGCTCCCCAGAAACAGAACCTGAGAAAGGGATTTCAGTGCATGTGACACACTGGCATGCAATTATTGAGGAAATGGTCACAGGATTCCTATTCAAAGGGGACCTAGGTGGGGCAACAACAGCATCTATTAAGCCTACCATGGTGGGCACAAAAAGATACTCTCTTGGGAAGCAAGGTAAGCTTGACTTTGTACCCCCAAAGAACATCTGTCCCAGGGGTTCCTCCTTCTGATTTCTCTTCTTGGGATTTTTTTCTGCCTGAGCTGAGACACAGGGATTTTCCTTCATTCCTCCAGAATCCAGCTAAAGCAGCTAGATTAAAACAAAGTCCTACCAAAGACCTGGGTTAAGAATAGGAAAGAAACACTGGCAGTACCATGAATCCAGATGAACTAGATTCTGGCTGCTTGGTTTCCATATCTGCTCAACCACTTGGGACTTCGGAAAAGGAATGGACTGAGTTCCACCCCTCCTGGATTCTGATCTACTTGGGAGAGGTGAGCACAACCACAGTGAGCAGCAAACCACTGGATACAGACTCTAGAACTGGACTGCTAGGATTTGTAACCTGTTGCGTGACCTTGAGCAGGGACTTCCTCTTTCTGTGTTTTCTTCCTTATCAGTGTAATGGGTGGCAGTAGTGTCTGATTCATAGGGTGAGCTAGTTCATGTCGAGTACTAAGTTGTACACACTGTGCTTTGGGCTTTACATAATTGTAACTGAACAATTTCTATGAGCTGGGTAGCTTCTAAGTACTCTTCACATATCAATTTATTTCATCTTCATCTAACCCTACAAGGTCAGTGCATTATTATTCTAATTTTATAAATGCAGAAACCAAGACATCAAAAATCCCCAATGTCACAGGGGCAGAGTTCAGATTCAAACCAGCCCGTGTGATTCCCAAGCCTTTTTCTCCCACTACATGTTGCCTTGAATGAGCTCATTTCATCCTCTCAAAAATCTGAAGGAACAGGCATTTTCATCCCTATTTTAAAAGTGAGAAAACTGAAGCCCAAAGAGGGCTGAGCAACTTGGACAAAGTAATTTGCATATGGTGGAGCCAGTGCCTAAGTTCAGGTCTGCCTGTTCCCGCTCTCTGCACCACACCTGCTCATGTCCCAGACCACCGCGGCTTCCTGTTCCTCCTCCTCCTCTTACTTTTGTCATTATCATCGAGGGTGGCAGAATGACTGACTTCTGGGGACACCGTAAAGGAAGGGACGTCACGGAAGGGCACAGGTGCATGGGAAGCCCACGTGGTCTTGTAGCTTTTCCCCCACACTTACTTTGCTGTGGGCACAGATGGCTGAGCCCAGAAGCTTCCAGGTGCCGCCTCTCCGGTCCATCCGCAGCATGCGCAGGATCTGCAGGAAGCGCAGGCTTCGCAGGGAGGTGGCCAGAACATTGCCCTGGTTTCCCACAGCCACCACGGGCACAGAGGCAATCAGCACAAAGATGTCTGGGAGAGAGGACAGACAGAGTGGGAGGGAAGATGTAAAGGAAGGTCAAGCGAGAGCAATGGCATCATCACAGGTGCTGCATGCTGGCAGATCAGCATGTGCCAAGCAGTGGGACTATCTAAGCATTGCTGTTGAATCTTGACACCAACCACACATGGTAAATGGGATTATTCTCCTGTGACTGATGAGGAAACTGAAGCTCAGAGTCTGAGTGCCTTTCCAAGGCCACCTGGCCAAAAGTAGCTGGGTTGGGACTGGACATGGGCCTACCGCACTTCAATGCTGGCCCCAGAGCAGCAATTTACCAAGGCCCCCTGAGTGTGGTCCTTGAGACTCACTCTGGTGTCCGGAGGAGACCTGCAGCTGCTCAGTCTATGGAGATGAAGCCCGAAACTCAGATGCTGTTTCTATAGGTGTTTCTCCTAAAAGCATCACTTGAGATAGGAACTTGAGTTCAAGTAATTTATTGGAAGATGATCTTAGGAAGCAGAAGTGATGGCAGAGAGAGAGACAATATAAAAAAAATGTAAGGGGGTGTTATCAAGGTCACTGTTGAGTCCTTTGAGCTGTAGACAGACCTCCCAAGATCATCCATCTGAAAAATGGGAGGCCAGACCTCTATTTCTTGCCTCCTACTGGTTGAAAGCCACCGCTCACGTGTCAGCGCCCCCACACATCTGAGCTACACTGGCCTAGTGATCTCCCTGAGCTTCAGAGAAAGCCTTGGGGCAGATTGTGGAAAGAAGTAAGGCCCACCCATGATGTGGGATGCTGGTATCAGGAGATGGCATGAAAATGTCCACTACAGACATTTTCAGAGACGGATCAAGGTGATAAGACACTTCTGAGACTGCTAAGCAGGCTCTTGACGCCAAATCATCTAGTACGGAAGAGGGAGGAACTGATCTCTTTTCTATTTCCTTGTTGAAGTAAATTTCCATATCCGTTATCTACTTTCCTGCAGAGAGTTGCCAAGTTAAAAGGCCCACATGGTCAAGTAAATTTGGGAAAAAGTCCATTAAATGGGTTTTAAAAAATTATTAGTGTTATTTATTCTTAGTGTTAACAAATTTTACATTGAAACATAATAATCGTACATATTCATGGGGTTTGCAGGACTTCTTAGAGCCTTTAATCTGTGAATATATACTGTGGTTCTCAATCATACAGGTGAAGTATAGACTTTCTCAAAATATTGTGACCCCATAACTATTTTTTGCAAGGGCTCTAAGAGTTCCAAGAAACACACTTAAATATTTGTCTACTGGGAAAAGGTCAAGCTCTGCAAAGCCCTCTGTAATCTGGCTCCTGGGAATCTGCCAGAAGCCTGTGTAGTTCGATGAGCATACACCTCCATATCTTTGTGTGTTCTGGTCTCTGAGCTTGGAACAACCTCTTCATGTCACATTAAGGCATATTTGCCAAAAAAGCTGATGCTTTCCTACCTTGTAAAAGTGTTCTCCAGATGTGCCTGGCCTTCAGAAAAACCTAGGGGTCAAACCTCTGGATACTGATGCATCTGCACCATTTGCCAGGCTTCTTAGATGATCTGTGCAAAGCTATTCATCTATAATGCTTGTAGAGAAAACAAAAGAATGCCAGGATATGCAGTAAACACTATAGTCTAAAGTGCTCCAAGAGGCAGGTCTAACCCATCTTCACTCAGAATGGCAGGGTCCGAGGCTGCCTTGAATGTGAAGGCCATCAGGTTCACAGGTATGATAACCATCCTCTTCTCTAACACAGAAAAGCATTTTCCACAGGGCCACATGATGGAAGAAGTGGATATGAGTACAGTGGAAAACACAGCAACACTAACCAAGGACCACGTAAGGCTGAGGGAGGGTGGAGGGGGAACCTGGAGCTCTGTGACCACAGCTGATCTTAAAATAGTAGACACTGCCCCACGGGGGAGGCACCTGTCTTGCAGGGGTCGGGCTCCCTCTGTCCGGATGTTCTCAAACTGGGAAGGAGTCTCTTTGAATGTGGGCACCATCCATCATAAAGCTATCACCCACACACTCAGAACTTCCGGTCAGCCTTGGAAAGGTCACTCCAGAGGAGAAAAATAAGTCTGCTTAATTGTATTGCACTTGCAAAAGACTTGGAAGGAAGAAAAGGGGAGAGGAAAGAAAGGAAAGTTGGGATTAGATACTGAAAGAGAGCAAAAGAAGAGAGAATAAAGAAACATGAAAAAATCATTTTAAAATGTCCTCCAACATTGCACACACATACGCAGCTCAGTCACTCACATACCCTCCTTACATTCAAAATTCTGAGAATAAAAAAATCTCAGAAGTCCAACCTTAGCAGCAGGTGGGAATAGGGCAGACATTTCAGCCTGGAGTGGGTAAGACAGTGCAAGTCCAGGCTGCACAGAGAGAAGCCTGGCATCTGGGACAAAGGACATGGTCCAGCTCTTCTCAGTGTTCAGTCCTGGGAATGAATTTTCAAAAATGAAGTGAAAAATGGGTAGCATGCTCAGAGGAGAGGGAGTATGATGCTGAGAATGTGTGGTGTAAGGTAAGTTGAAACCATTGATGACATTGTTTCTTGGTAAAAGACTCTTCTGGAGTAGAGAAGAGGAATAAACTATCTGACTCAAATACTTGAAGAGTGTCAGAGGAGTTAAAATGAGATGAATGCCTGGATAAGTGGTGAGCACCTTGTGACTGGGGGCATGCAAGCAGAACCTTCACCTAACATCTGCTGCTGGGGAATGGAGCAACAGGCAGGACGGTAAGTTAGACTAAATGCCTTTGGAGGCCCTCCAAGCCCTGACATTCTATGATCCTATAATTCCAACCTTCCCACGGATTTGAAGCTCTGAGACTCTTACCCGTCACTCAAGGGTATTTTGTTCTATGACTCCATGGATTTTAGTCCACACTGGACCAATAGGTCAGTGAGGGCTTCCACCTCCTCTGCTCTCAAACTGCCTGCACACAAATGGAAGGATTCCAGTGACACCTCTCAAAGCAACTTCTGAATTCAGAAGCAAGACCATACATGGTGTCCGCTGTTTCCAGCATGACTGAAAAATGACTCAGCTCTGTGAGCCTCAGTTTCTATTTCTGTAAAATGGACATAACATGATGCTGTGCAAGTAGATTCTCAGGCAGCAATGGTGTCACACCTACAGCCTCCATCCCAACCCATCTGGAAATGTATGAGTAACTCTGACTGGGGGTGCTACTAGTCCAGGGACTGGGGGTGCTCAGTACCTTGCAATCCGCTTGCTGCTCTACAACCCAAATGCGAAGAGCGACACCCTCCCCCGCCAAAGAAGAATCCCTGTCCCGTGCAGTCCTTATGAGGACCAGACACAGAAGAAGGAATTTGAGGACCCGGATAGTTGAGGCTGTCCCTTCTCATCGAGGCGGGGTCAGGGTCTGGGCTGGCCTCTACAATGCCATGTGATTTCCCAGAATAGCTGCTTACAATTTTCTCAGAGAAACAATGCCTGAGAAGAAGGGAACTGAGTCAGGAGGCTCAGGGTCAGGACTTACCCAACATGCACAGGGGCTTCCTGGCAAACTTCAGTCGGCCCCGCCAGCCTTTGTATCGGCAGCAACACCCAGCAGCCCAGATCCTCAAAGCAAACTCGGCTCCAAAGATGAAAATAGCAAATGTCTCCTGCATGGAAGAGCATATGGAGAGGCACTGATTAACCGGGACCCACTTGCCGGGAGCTAGTGATTTCTATTTGGATGTTCTGAAGAACTCCATTTCTGTGTTGTTGCTGGTTGTCTCTTTGGCGGGGATGGCTGGGGATGGGGATGGGGAGAAGAACAGATCAGTCCCCGCCATTCAGTTTGGAGACCTCCCGTCTTCATTCCGACATGCTAACTGTCCTCAATGCTGTTAAGCCTGGCACAGTGACTACTTGTTCTTTTTTCTGTTTCTATTCCAGTGGATCATTATAAAGGGTCCCTTTAATGAAGGAAAAGCCCCTAAGAAGTGCAGCTGGGTTGAAAAGAGAGATCTCAGTGAAACGCAATCGATTAATTCCACCCAGTGCCTGTATCCTGGCATTGCTAATTGTGGCCAAAGGTTATTAAGCCTGGCTCCTGGGCCAGGCAGCCCCCAAACTGTTTGATAATATTATTCTCATCTTAAATTTTGAGAAACCAAGGAACACAGTGGTTAAACAAGTCTTTCAAGGCTCCGAAGTGGAGCAGAAGGGATCTCGGGCTCAAGTAATTAGGCGGTAGAGCCCAGGTGCTTAAGCAGTAGAAAACACTGCATCCAGGACACGGGGTCCCCCTTTCCTCCTGCACCTCCTTTGATGATCAGACACCAACACCTCTGCCTCTCTCTCTCTTTTGTGACCTCTCTGGGTCCTCTGAGGCATTGCTGCTCCATGACAATCCCTGCAGTCTAGTTCCTGAAGTTTGGCGGTTTCCAAAGAATCCCTCACCGAGGTCTCAGCTCTCGGACATGCCATTGCAAACGCCTGTTCTTAGAAAGAAGTGCTGACTCTGGTGTCTCAGCTTGCCCAGTGTGAGAAGAAGGCTCCACTATTTTACAAACCCTAACTAGGGGGCACACCACTTCCCTGTGTGCAGGATGGGTCCTCACCCTGTGCAGCTGGCGTCACCCTGAGGGGGCAGAGCTGACTCCCAATCATGCAAGGGTGTGTTCATTCAAGGGGCCAGTTGACCAGGGCTGTCCTGTGGCTATAGAAGGAGCAAGCCCTTGCTGGAGCCTACTGTCAGCCAGGTGCTGAGGCTGAGCCCAGCCCATGTCTGCATTTGCTTCTCACCTGACCTTACATTTTTTAGGCAAAGACTTGAGCAAACCGAGTCAGGGGAACATTAGGTGACTGGCTCAAGAATTTTAACCCCGCTCCATCTCCATCACACCAGCTGATGGAGAACAGGGTGAGAACAGATGGAGGCCCCAGGAGGGGAGACTTAGAGGTTTCATATATAAATGGAATTCTGTACCTGGCCTTGAAGAGAATGAGATATCCTTGGAGTTTAGAGTGTAGGATACCAGGGAGAAAAAGCAGAGACAGGTTTTAGAATGAAACATGCCTTTGTGTTAAGTTTTAGAGGATTGGGAAGCTGTTTTAATCATTTAATAACATGCATTGGTTTTGGCTTTGACTTTATTTCCCCATCTCTCTAATGTGGAATAGCAAATCCTTGCCAAGAATGCCATTCCTCACTCCCATGTGACCATGTCAGGCCTTACCAAGTAATGGAGGCTTTGCTTTTCCTTGGGCCTGGACTTGACTGGAGACTACAAGAAGCCCCAACCAGTCAGGGATAATGGTACCCAAGGGCGACCACCTTTTTATCACTGTAGATGCCCAACCGAAGTGTTTACCCCTGAACGCAATCTTACCAGTAACAGAAGCCAGTCTCCTGAGACAGTCTCATACTCCTTGAATGTGGTCAGGACAGCCAGAATCAAGCACCCCAGGACAATCAGGAACCTAGAGGGGAAGAAAGAAAGAGACTAAGGAACCTTTGATTCCTTGCTTGCTCTGAGGCTAAGATGGGGAGGGGTGTCTTGCAGGATGAAATTTCAACTTCCACTGGACATTGGCATGTGCTTTATATGCTATTCCGTTTCATCTTCATGACAAACCTGCGAGGCAGGCAGGAATGATCACCCCAGTTAAATAAAACAAGATGAGAGAAACTGACCAATGTGTATACTTTTACTTAACCAGCTAGTTAGTAGAATCAGTTAGTTGGAATTTAAACTAGATCATCTGGTTCCAACCTGGGGGACATTGCTGAAAGTCCAAAAGTCAAGACAACTGTTCGCAAGTCTAATAATATGAATTAATTAATAGTGTGTTCTACACACATAGAACTTATTTTAAAATATATGAAAATGTTTTCTTAGTATGAAGAAAACACAAATTTATTCCAAAGATTGAAAAATTCAGCAAAGGCTTCTGTCACCAAGTATGAATGTTATTCATTTTTACAGTCAGTGGGTATTAAAGGAGAGAATCTCTTTCCATTGGGGATCTTTGGAATTGTTTTTGAAATGCTATAAAGAACAGGAAGTACTACACTGAAGGATTCAGAATGCTGATCCTTTAAAATTCATGGAGAGGTCACCTGGTTCATGCCCAGGACCAGGCAGGAGCGAACCACAAACAATTCTTTTAGATTTTTATCTTTATAAACTCTGTGAGGGGTGTGTGCGTGTGTGTGTGTGTGTGTGAATGAGAGAGAGAGAGAGAGAGAGTCCATGTTTCATTGTTTCAGTAAGGAAAATGGTTCTCTCTCTTGATGGAGAGTCTTTGGTTCAGTGGTTAGTATCAGGTTCCCTGGGTGTCCAAGAGGAAATTTACAAGCTAGCGTTCATAGGTGAAGTTTGGTAGTACAGACTCTAAACTATCATACTTCAGGTAATCTGGTTTTCCACTCTACTAAGGTTCTACCCATGATTTTTTGGCTTTTGTTCATTCATTCATTCAATATTTATATGGCAGACGCTGAGCATACAGAGCTGGAATTCAATGATGAATAAGCTGGATCTGTCTTCATAAGCTCACAGTTCAGATAAACAGAAAGTTGTCTCATGTTGTGACAGTAAGGACCATGATGTAAGAAGGATGGAAATATCTGCTTCCGACCTTGGCAGGGACCAAGTCCTGTCCTTGACCCTTAGTGATCCTGATTATATTTTCTGATCAATAAACCTGCTGATCTTCAGACCCGAATCTTTGTGTCTCCAATCATGCTACACAAGATTCCCAACTCCTTCCTGTGTTTGGCCATTTTATTTGACATCTTCTTAGGTGGTGATGATGATGATGATTGTGGTGATGATGATGGTGATGAGGGTGATGATGGT